>CM023450.1:164572866-164672866 GCA_013339765.2 Haemaphysalis longicornis | reverse complement strand
CGCAAGGTGTATGCGGAGCACTTGAGTGGCCTATCTTACTTTTGTCATAACTTCATGCTTTGAGTTCTCCCATCGCCAGCGAGCACCCGCAACTCGAAATAAAATACCCATGATCGTACATAGTACATTAAAATGCTCGACTCAATGTTTAGGCTAATTTCATCATGCAAAACATTCTGTACGGTATAACATTTTTCAAGTGGAAGCGCTTTGAGGAAAAAAATTACAGATGTTTTGTCGGCGCAAATTTATAAAACATTGTGGAGAAAGATCAAACATCCTTTCCTGTGAAACATTCGCTCTTTCTAGACTATGGGTATGCGGCTATCTCCCAGTTTGAACACTTCAGTAGGCTTTAGGATACAATGACAGGGCTCAGACTGCAGCCGTAGATTCATTGTCATCAGACGTACTAGTGCGTCAGCTCAGAATACCTCATTTTGCGTACGTACCATCAGTCTAATTCACTGTACGTCAAGCTGTGTGTGCTGGTTCACGTCGTGTACTTCAAAGCAAAACGGAAAGCATAAGATCCGCCACATACCCGCCAGTCGAAGTGACTACAAACTGTTACATACTTACAGACTATCCAATTCCCACGTTGCTGTTTGGGAAAACAACCTTATATTTAAAAATGAATGCTGTTACACTGTGGCTTGCACGAGACGGTACGCTGGTGGTGCAAGCTGTGGCATGCGCCAAAGCACAATCAATAAATGAATTAGTACATTACTAAAGCGCGAAAGCCCTGGACGGATTGGCGGAGAAATGTGCGCGCCTATAATCACGATCTTCCTCTCCTAGTTTAGACGCTCCCAAAGTGTTCCATAGCCAAAGAGGCCCAAAGTTCTGCATCAAAAAACAATTTGATAGCAGGAATTTGTGTTAAATTCTTATGATATTCTTTTTTTCCCAGCGTAAACTTGTACGTCCTTCTGCGTTCTTGTAACTAGGTAGATGATTCTTTCCAGGTCATCCGTACAAACAGTTTCGAAAGATAATTTGAGTAAACTACAACACCTCCTCTTTTCTGTAAAAAAAAACTTACTAATGCCAGGGAAATGCGTAAAGGTTTTTGTTTCTGAAAAAACCACGGCAAAGCTGACTCGGGGGCCGGAAGACGAGTCAACAATTGCCCTTCTATTTTTTTGTAGGCGTGGTCGAAGCCTCTTTCACGGCTTTTGGCCAATTGATTCAGCTATGCACAGTCTATCACTTCTAGCTGTAGTAAGCCTTACTCTGCGACTGTATCGTCGGATCTGCGAGACCAGCGTAGCCAGAAAGAGGAGCACAGGTATAAGAAGCACCGGTGGGCTGCCTGCCGTCTGCTAAGTTACAGTTCACGTAAGCAAAGGGAAGTTTCAAAAAACTTAGGCAATTGAGGCAACGGCTCTAATACCATAAAGCTGTTCCCTGCTTAAAACTACGAAGTTTGGGCGACAGATAATTGCAGGTGACATGTCTCCTGCATAACGAGACAGACAACTGATATTTGTAAAGCATATTTTCTTTATCCCAAATGAAAGGGCATTAATTTTAACACCTTAATCGGAAGCGGTTTTGCTGAACGCTCCTGAAAACGTTTGAAAGCGGAATTTTCACGTCTACTAGACATTCGGTCCCGCCAAAAGGAATGCTAGCTACCATGACACCCAGAACATTCTTTATACTGCTCGTGAGATTAAAAAAGGAATTTAAAAACTTTTCCCAGCGAAGACAACAATATTATGCAACCTTTCATATTCGTTCTTACGTTTTCCGAATGATGCTTTGGAATACAAGGAATTATTGGGGCACGTAACGCAGGGTCACGTTCACACCCTACGTGGGGCCGCCTTTCAGGTTTCACAAATTGCAGTGGAAATTTATTGTTTCCTCGGGTTTTTAATACTTCCTTGCAGTTATTCAATTATTTACCGAGTATATAAAACACTGGTTCTCATATCAGCTCGATGACGTGCGCTCTACAAAAATCAATTGTCTGTCCCTTTAAAAATTATTCGCCCTAGGAGTGCGGATAGGGACAGACCAAAAAACAACAAGCGAATGCAATGCCGCTTGTTGTTCAATGTTCAAAGAATATTGGATGCTGAATCTTAAACGTTCAAAGAGAATGTTCAAAAAGACGTGTACTATTTAAAATTGTATAAATACTTGGGTTGTAAGGTTTTCAAAAAGTGAATAAGCGTTTCAGCAGTTTCAGTAGCTGCAAGGTTTGGAGGTCACGTAACCAGGACACGTCTTTCGAAACGCTTTCTTACACAGAGCACGCACGTGACATGTGTGGTGTCACTACGCGCGCTATTCTTTGAGCGCCTGCTACAATGAACCAACCATTCCGACTCTGTGGCGTCAGTTTACAGTACTGACCACTGGCGGCAACCACTTGAGATCTAGCCCCAGCAGGTCTATCGCTAGTTTTTTTTCAGAGCTTAGATTTTTATAACCTAAATGTCTACTCTAAACTGAAATCTACGCGTTGTTTTTGTTAATAAGGGTGATTTGGAATGTTTTAAGTCGCTTTAGGTTTGAGGCGCAGCTAATGAATACGTTTAATTACCGTTCTGCATCGCGCAAACAGACATGTCACGTGGTGGCTCAGTGCAGCGGAGCGTTTGGAAATACGCGGATTTGATTGATTTGATTGTAGGGTTTAACGCGCCGACGCAACGCAGGCGATGAGGCGCGCCGTAGTGGAGGCTCCGATTAATTTTGACCACCTGGGGATCTTTAACGTGCGCCGAAATCTCGTACACACGGGCGTTTTTGCTTTTCGCCTCGCCGCGCCCGGGATTCGAAGCCGCGACCTCGTGCTCAGCAGCGCAACGCCTTAGCCACTGAGCCACCGCGGCGGGTTGGAAATACGCGGGGAGGACACGTAATATACTGTCACATTTCTTCACTACGAACCGCCATGTTCGAGATTTATGGAAGTTTATTGCCAGATTTTAAACCAATACTTGAAACGTTGGCTTTGATATGAGCGAGAGACCATATACTCGTTAAAAACCGGCTGTCTGTCCCTTTAGGAATTTGTGAGGCTTCAACATTTACTGCGGTATTTATTATACTACCGCGTTCTTGTAACAAAAAATACGTCTTAGAGGAAATTCTTTTCATATCTTCTAGCTATTTTCGTAAAGGACATTCACTGGAATGGTTTAATAAATGCCGGATGAGTTATACTTCGGACTTGTACATCGCGATGGCAAATCGTGCTCGCTCTGACTGTTTGGCGTTGTTGCCACACGCCAGAGGAACTAGATTTCTCTAGATGTTCCTGCTAGGTTTATTCAAATATTGTGTTAAATATGTTTGTGCACGGTGCTTAGTCGCACCAGAAAAAAAAAGTTGTAAAGGAAATGTCAACACCACTTCAATATAGTTTTTTTTATTTCAGATAGAATGCCCGTTGGCATAAAATAACCTATTTAAGGGTAGAGACGGGCACCCGTCTCTAGGAGGAAGGCAAGAAGGCGGTGGTGGTGGGGTCCCCAGAGCCACTGCTGGTGGTCGGGGGGGGGGTCTTTCAGGATGGAGGCTTGTTCCTCTCACGTGTCGCTTTCTGGCTGAGTTTAGTGAAGGACACGCGCATATCAAGTGGTCCGCATCAGCTTTTTTGGCAGGACCTGCGAAGAACGGCACGTGTCATCGAACGGAGCATGGTAGCGCGGTGGTCCTGGTCGCAGCCGGTGAAAATGCCACTTCAACGCGAAGCCTGCGCAGCAAAACCTCTTCCCAGCGAGCAAGTCTATTGGGGAAGCCCGTTCCACATGTGGGGATGAGGGCACATCTGGCGCGATGCAGATCGTCCTTCCGTTGAAGAAAGTTTTCTATTCGACCTGTTGTTAACATTGGCAGCGGCCGAGGAAATGACGTAGGGTGGCAAGCCACCTCCGCTGTAATGTGAGCGGGGAGCGTATTCTGCCGAACCCACAACAGCCCGAAAGGGCAGGGGTACGTGTTTAGTAGTGTGTGGATGCCCCTTGAAATAGTGTGATTGTTGGATACTCCGCGTAAATCCCGCATCGCCGACGTGAAATCCGTATAAAGATACAGGATGGAACCTATGGGGGCGCGCTGTGAGGCCGGCGTTATTGCCTGGAGGGCATCCCGAATGTCTGTGAGCTCTGCCAGAAAAGATGGCAGTGTGCGGATGGTTTCGGAGACGCAAGTTTGAGAGGCGTCAGGGTAGACGGTACACTGAACCACAACGGTAGAACGCCATCCTGAGCCCCTCAGCTTCCAAGATGGCCTCTACCACCTCTTACTGGGACTCAGCCGTCAGTAGCGATACTCTCGCACATGCTTTTCTGGTAGATCGAGTTGTGAAGTCGAGTCAGGGGTCGATTGCCGGCAAACTGGGGATTGAGCAATGGCGGCATGGTTACAATGCTATCAGGTGAAGCAGGTAGGGAACAGCTCAAAAAATTTGCTAAGGCCACTGCTTTGCAAAAAAAGTATGTTTGTGCATACGGACTGAGCGAAGCCTCAGCTTGGAGCGATGGTATCGGGATCATTTTAAGGAGGCAGGTGATGGTGCGCATTGTGGCTCTGGTAATAGCCTCAATTCGGGCACTCTCCGTCTGAGTCATGTACTAGAATTGGGCCTCAAAAACGAGTCGAGGCTGCAGTACTGACCTCACGGGGAAGCGAGCCATCTTGGAGCAGGAGCCACCAGACTTCTGCAAGATGCGTTGAATCAGGTGAAGTATCTGGCCTGCGTTTTGTCTGGCAGATCGAAGCCACATGGCAGCCTACCCAGACGCGGAAATTCCCAACCCTAGCACGCGATGGTATGTGGCAATGCGTACGGGTTGTATGGAAAGTTGGAGTGTGAGGGGATAAAATCTCCAGTTTGCGACGGCCCCAAGCACTGGCCACCGGCATAATGTCTGTAGTATCCACTGAAAGTGTCAGTTCAGTGCACTGACACCATGCCTACGTGTCTCTCAAGGCTTTTTGAAGGCACACAGTTTGGCGATGCCGGTCTTGGTGGACTGTCTATACCGTTGTGTCGTCCGCGTAGACGAGGAAATGCAGGTCCGGTATGGAGGTGTGAAATAACCAACCCCTGAGGTACTCCGCGAACTGGTATGAAATGGCCATTGCTTGCCTCACCAATTCTTAAAGGGGACTTTTTACAGAAAAGTTTTGAAAGGGGAGCCTTTCGGAGAAAAAATTAGGAGATTCCAGAATACCATCTGGGGAACGTTATAGGCCGGGATGCCTAGAACAGGACTGTAAAACAATTTTGTGTGCGAACCCCCTAGAGCAGCCAAGCAAAGGACCAAGCCCACTCGACACAGACGAATCTAAACAACATCTGGGCCGGGGGCCCCGGAAATTTGTGTTTTCCCACCATTGGGGGGCCGGTATTCGGGTCCGCTCCAAATCGGAGGGCCGGGGTTGGCCGGGAGGGCGGAGCTTCCCGGGTTTGGAAGGAAACCGAACCCGATCGTTGGCGGCGGAGGCGCCGTGATTTCGTCAGCTAATCGGGCAGCTGGCTGCGACCAAAGTTCTACACCGATTCCAGGCCTCTGTTTCTATAACGTTTTTTACAATTGGATGCGAAAACGCGCCGGAAGGCACAAAAGCCCACTGAGCTAGCCGCACGGTCGCTGTGCAGGCGGCGGCCACAGCCGCGAAGTGGCCCATGCCGGCGCAGGTAGCTCGAGTGATAGCTTGTTACCGCTGCACGAAATTGTTCCAAGTCCCGACCATGGTGGCTTACATGAGAAAGGAGTTGATGATGCGATGGCGGGTTGCATTAAAAATTGTCATCTGCACCGCTTACGAGAGCGGCAATCGAATATCCGCCGCAGTGCTAAGCCGAACACATCTGTAGGCGGACCTGTAGGCAGACCGGGCGGCTGCTCCCAGCGCGCGTCTTGCCCCCACCGTCTCGAGCGTCGCGCGTCGTTCTTAGCCGCGGTAGCATTTGCACTCGCAGCGCCTGTGTCACATCCACGGTCGCTTTTTAATTAAGCGCCTCACGAGATCAGTACGTGGGGCATTCGCAGAAACTGCCGTTGATGCGGATTCGACAGTGCTACGGTGGCTCTGCTCTGTGATATCCCTCCGACGGTCACGTGGTCAGCTTTGTGCACACAAAATCCACAAAATCCATCGTTTCGCGGCACTCGCTGAAACCGAAACTGCGACTGGCCGCATTGAAAATGCCTCTAATTAAACAACCGTCGCACGCTGAAGCAAATGAGGTTTCTACAGGTTATAAGTAGGTCACTAGCTACTTATTGCAACGAAAAAAACAAGATGCAAAATTTTTGTGTCAGTGCCCCTTTAATGAAAAAGATCTTTTAGTACGAAGGTCTTGATGAAAGCGCACGCCTTGTCTGGTAGACAAAAGATTAGGAGAGTTTCCAGAATAGCCCCGTGGCGAACGTTAGGTAGGCCTTGTGGATGTCCATAGCCAGGACTGTCCACACTTTTTGTCAACGACCGCCTAGTAGCAGCATTGACGACAAATGGCCAAGCCCATTCTTTGCACACAGACGAAGTCTAAACCCAGTCTGGGCCGGGTGGTACCATCGGAAGGTGTGTTGCCACCAATGAAGGAGGCTGCGAGTATTCGCTCCAAAAGCTTGCAAATTGTCGACGTCAAGGCGATTGGGCGCAAATTGGGAAGATGGTCGGGTAGCTTTCCTGGCTTTGGTATAGGCACAATACCGGCGTGAAGCCACGACTCTGGTAGTTGGGCAGAGAGCCAAACCTCGTTGATGAAGTGGAGGAGATGACTAAGCACTGGTTCATCGAGGTTCTCGTACACCGTATATATAATGCCCTCCGGTCTCGGAGTCGTCCAAAGTTTTGCGTGGTCAATCGGTGCTAGGAACTCGGCCATGGTTTCAAGGGGTGTCTACAATCACACATAGCATCAACTTTGACGACTTAACCTGGATACAAATTTATCATACGATTTTAGTGAAATCCAAGTATATTTTGGTGTTTATGCAGAATTTAAACGTCACTTTCACCGGAATTAACGTAAATGGAGATTATTAAGCTGAAGATGAACACTAAGGGGGAACCTACGACAAAGCAAGAAAGGAACTCGGCATTTACGTTTATACGCTTGGGAAGTAAACAGTCTAAGAAATTGGCCTTCTTATTAAAAGGGCAGAATGGCATGTTTGAAATAAAACTCAGCCTATTAACTTTCATACTTGCAAAAATAGGCGGTTTGTAAATGTGATGCCTTCATGTATAAGCGCCAGGAAACTCATATCCCTCAAAACATCACTACAACCGTAGGTGAAGCGAAAAAGGCAAATAAGAAGAACAAATATATGTAACACTTCGCGCTTCGAATGATTTTGGCTCAAAATAAGGCGCACCTGTGTTTCAGAGGTGTGAATACTTCCACCACTCACCTTTTCATCGCACAGAATTTGCACCGACAAACAACATCATTAGAAGAGCATGGAATTTACGAAGACCCTATTGTTTTTGCTGATAAATTCTGGTACGCAGTAAATACACTCTCTAATCGTCAATTTACATTTTTTCCTAAAGTAAGGCATACTTACATTCACCTACGCTTCGCATTTTCATGTCTTCTCCGTGAAACGACTTACTCTGTACAGACGCTACAAAGCTTTACTTAATTGGTACTCAGGAAAAATCCTCAGTTGAGGGCATTTAGGCACGGGTATATATACCAGCAACACGAAACAATTTTTGCCTCATGATGGACTTCTGGCTCTGCATTATCTGTCTGTTTCTGGCTTCATATGCAAGTGCAAGTAACATCGAAAAGGTGCGTAACAGGCAGTCGTTACTTAAAAAAGGTCTGACACGAAATTTTTGTGGCACGTTTTTCTTGCTCCTTTGGGTACCTACGACTCCACTAATCCTACAATGACACATTAGACGGTGGATAGCAGCGAAAATATTTATTTACAACCTGGATTGTTTGTGGCGGATTCTGTTTCGACTACAGTAATACCGAGGCCGCCGCCGACAGGAGGGCGCTTGTGACATCACAGTTCTCGTCGCCCTACTGCCCGTGTGGACGCGCGCGGGCCCAGAACGGCGGCTTTGCCATCTCCATGCGCCGGGCAGCATGATGTGAGTGCCAAAATCGTGAAGTGTACACACGGCGGAACAGAGCGCGCCAACATCAGCCAGCGCATAGCCCACATTATGGGAGCCTTCACGTCGGCAGTTTTAAGCCAGGTGGAGTAGATAACGTCATGCTAATGCCGATGGCGAAATGATATTCGTTCTGAGCCTTCTGGTTTAAAATACGTTATAATGAACGGTTCGTGTTGAACATTTCTCGGGGTTATCTCCATATAGAACGGAAGCGTTTTACATAGTTTTCCCACCTTTGAAATTTTGTGTCAGTACTTCTTTAAGAAAGGGTCAATATTTTCAGGAATAGGGCAATGGTTGCAGTAAAATGCGCTATTCGGGCGGGGGAGGGGGGGGGGGGGCTAAGCTGTAAAAGAGAAGAAATATTATTTTTGTTGAGGCGTGGTTTCGTTATAATTACCCTAATGCGTATCTGCAGCGCTTGCAGTATGTACTTTCGGACAAAGTAGGAAAGAGGACTTATACAGGATGGCGGGAATTTGGCTACCGAATTCACAAGGTATCGTAGACGGTGAATATTGTAAAGGGGCGTAGATGGCAGGAGAAAGAAAAGCGCTCTATGGAGGGTCGGAATGTGACACAAACTTCGGAGCCCGCACGTCCACGCGTTGGCTGGCCGCGTTCACCAGTAGTATTAAATGTATTTCGACGCCGTTTTTACGCGATAACAGGTACAACAATAAGCGAATTTTATATGTTCTGAAGGCTCTCTGGCTTGATACACCTCCCGGAAAAATTTCAACGTGATGCACGAAGACAAGGAGCCGAAACAAGAACCGAACGCTGTGTGCATGCTGTGTATGTTGATGTTGTAGTCCCTCATCTTTGTGCAATACTTTTAAATCATTGCAAGTGTGTACCAACTCGACTAAACGACAACTCTGCTGTTGTCTGGCGAACGCATTTATTTTCTGTCACCCATACTTGACGTATGTTTACATATGAGAAGTTCCAGGTCGCAGATGTCCGTGGTCTTAAGAATGCAATGAAGGATAACAATGTTCTTATAATACATTTTCCTCATATTTACGTACTTGCATAAAAAGCACTGGTGTTAGGGGCGAGGCATGAAGTATTTCATTAGTAAAATGTTACGTGGAACCATAAGAGCTTCAAAACATACCGCCGCTGAAGAGCGTTTCTCTGTTGTGCGCATCATCCGTTGTTTGGACTTTGTCTCAGGTAACGTGCGCTCATAATATTAAAACTGTGTGCATGTAAAATCAACGAGGGCGGTTTCTGATTTGGGGAGACCTTGGCTGTCACCTAAAACTTCGCGGGCACGCGGAGGCGGGCAGGCGCGTCCATTTACAACCTACCGTTACAGTTAATGTTTTGCGTGCGATGAGCATTTTGAATTTCTTCCTTGCTTTCCTTGTTCTTCTGAAGCTTCTTTCAGGGAGCCACTTACAATGCAGAAAACATTAGGCAATAGTAGGAGAGCGGCAAAAGCTGGTTACCGTGTTCAAACTCCGCATGGATATTTCGATGGTTTATTGAGCTCCAAAAAGGAGACACAAAGTTTTGCTGGCTCGTATGCTGAGACCAAAGTTTTTTTTAAAGTGATAGTGTGCGATAGAAATTTTAATAAAAATTACGATACTACTTAATGCGATATTTGGGCGAACCAGCAGCGCACTGAGGCAGCACTCAATCGCGGGTTCTTCAGAGAGCAGCGATGATGAGCCTCTACGTCGGCGGCGCGAAGTGTGTCTCAGGAAGGGCCACCGAACTTGGTCTTATGCGAACGCTTAAGCAAACGACAAGCGTCGCGTCGTGGAGCGCCTCGTGCGGGCACAGCATACTGTCCCTGAGGAAGCCTTAACTGCCCTCCACCCTCCCCTAACGCACACTTTTGAAGTGCGCTGGCTCGCGCCGCCACGGCTAACCGCCATCCCCTTCGAATTTCGCCACGCTCTGCTTCTTTGCTTTCTTTCATTGTTAGTTTTTTTTCTTTCTTGGGGTTCTTAAACCCATCGTTCGCTCTGTTTATGCTGCTGTCCGCAGTCTGTCCCATGCACGGCCAATTAAAGGCCTGCGCGTCTAATATAGTCCCATAAATGTCTTACCCCTTATGTCCCGGGAGAAGCAATTGTCAATTATTTTGGAAGAAAAGCATTTGGGCTATGGAATTTAAAAAATATATTTGCAGTGATCCATTATAAAAAACAACCATGCTTTTTTAAAAAAAATTTTCAAAGCAAAAAATTTTCTGCCTGCTTGCGAGCCCCATGCCCGGCCCATTTTAACTAAGCAACGTGCTTATATAAATAACATTGTTGTTAGTTTAGGGGAAGAAATTTTACGGCGACCTGCCATGGCGTCCGATTGGGCCCCCGGGGGAATTTTTGGGGCTTTTTTGGGTTTCTCCAAAAAAGGGAAAAAGGAAAAACAAAAAAAGGTTTTTTTAAAAAAATTTTTTCCAAAAACCCCGGGAAAAAAAAAAACCCCCTCAAGCTTCGAGCGATCACGGTCTGTTAGCTTTGTTGGGAAAACGTTTCCATCGTTGCTTGGCTGGTTATAAAATAGATCTTGCGCAAGACCATCAATGATTGCGCTCGCGATGTCATTGCCTTGGTCATCCTGCACGGGGCGACACAACAGACTAGCAAGCTGTATGCTATAAAACTGCATGGCTGATCAAGTAAGCTTGCTTTGATGAAATGCCTAGCAAGCTCACGTACTCTGATAAATCTGTTCCGCATATGAACATACTTCTTTAAATGGGGTGGCTTTGAACCCGTGATACCCGCAGACGGAAGATTTAGTGTGCCACAGGTCGAATGCTGTAAGCCTTCCCGCTGAAACAAACGACGCGATCGGCTTTTGTCCTGTCTTTTCATGATCATTTCTTGGACTAAACATGTGTCTCCATCTCTTAAGGACAGTGGTCCGCTCAAGTGTAGCGCTACCGTCGACTGCCGATGTTAAAAAGTAAAGCTACCACTTTTCTTTCAACAAGCACACAAGCCGCGTTCCTTGGAGAGAACTTCCGGATCCTCCTCAAGACAGCCTCTTGGATTGCTTTGCGTGCCACCTGTAATGCGCGCCCCTCGCGAATACCCCAGAGTATTTATGTAAAGCTTGTATGGCTGACTCACGTCACCGTCGGTGTTTCTGTTGGCGCGGTACGCCAAAACTCCTTCCCAGCCCTACCCTACGTCCGCACCTGGAGATGGCGGCCGAAACTTTCACTCTCCCACAAGTGGCCTGCCTTATCACACCTTTCTGCCTGCAATAACAGGCGCTTCCCCCATTAGGTTGATTGATTGATTGTAGGGTTTAACGCGCCGACACAACGAAGGCGAAGAAGCGCGCCGTAGTGGAGGGCTGCGGAATATTTTGACAACCTGGGGATCTTTAACACGCGCCGATATCACGTACACACGGGCGTTTTTGCTTTTCGCCTCCATCAGAAAGCTTCCTCCATTAGATGAAGGGAAAATAGAGGTTTGCTTGTCCACGTGAACCGTTTCTCGCCAGTTGAAGGCCAACTGCGCAACGCATAGGCGTCGCTTGGCAGCCTCTACCAAAAAGCAGGCCGCCCGCAAAGAGCAGCGCGAGCAGGTCCGTGAAATCCAAGTACACAGGGAGCTAATCCGGAATTTCGGCAATGGCAAGCCAGGCGAAAACACAACAGCGGGCCGCTGAAGGGAGAACACAAGAAGGGGTTGGTCATTTGGTTTGACAGGGATTTAACAAAGTATTCGTTTATAAATTTACAGCGTTGGACTCGCTTAGCGTTCCCGGTATGGGAGAAATATCGGATGTTTTATTTTCGACGAATATTTTTCTTGGACACAGAAGGTGCATAGTGATTTCGGTGTACTCACAAAAAAACTGCTACACTATATTCAACTTTATCTACGTAAGGAAATATTTTTTAACATTTAGCAATTTTGGGATAGGAAAAATCTTGTAAATTATTCAAACGCTTTACGTAGTCCAAAGTTTACAACCTTTGCATGATCTTTTATTTGAGTGCACAAATTTTGCTGAAAGGCGCACGCTGCCTCATGAGTGGGCAGTAGGCGCACCGTCTACAGAATTTGCGACGGAACGACGCAATATCGGCAGATGCGGGAGTATTATCCGTTTAATTACTACGTCAAAAGCAGAGATGCGTCCACAAACATTGAAGTGGTGTGAGCGCTACGCTGCTTGCATTTTAGCGATAATATGAAGCGTACGAATGGCGTTTTCAGTGGAGAGAATTTCTCGGTTCCAAAACGTACTGCCCGTATTAAGCTCTGGGAACACAAATTTTGCAGTGGGAATACTTTTATTGTCGTCTGCGTTGTGCCGAAAAATGAATGCTTATAAAAATACATAAATTACTACCACTTCTTTTATCCCCCACTGCTTTCTAGCCCCTGAAGGTGCAAATTCTATGCAATTATCGACAAAAATATTATCCCTTAAAATACGAGCGATGGTGTGCGAGCAAAATTTCTTGCCGTTTCAAGGCACTTGGGAGAACACCAGCTTCCGCACAGATTTTTACATCTGTTCAGGTGAAAAATATGGTTTAAGTATACTGACACGGCACAAATCGCACTCTGACCACAATTGCTTCTTTTCAATATTTCGCCGGAACTCTAACTGATCGCTTTTAAAAAGTACTCGAGCATCTAGTTTAACCTTCGGTATTTTATTCACCGACTGAATTTTCTTTCACATTTTTGCTCTTTGTATTTAGTAAACATTTCATGTGCCACAGCGAAAAAAATTTTAAGCTTATGCTGCAAGCATTGCATACCGCAGCATCAACCCAAACATGGTGCTTTGGAGTGTCTTTTCCCCGTGGCAACGTAATGCCAGCGGTTCGTACCACCAACTGAATACGATCTACCGTGTACTGAAGTAGCTTTTCGTGGATCTGGTAGTCGCCGAGTAAGGTATAGTGTCACTTATACTTCTGGTCCGGTAGCTAAAATGCGGGTTACTAAAGACTGAAAATTTTGGGCTGGCTGCTAGCAGGGAGTAATGGTAAATATATTTAAAAGAAAGTCGACGTCCAAGTGAACGCCCAATTCAAGCTAAGGTGGCTTGTCTACAGTGTATGATCTACACTCCTATACCTCATGTGTTGCGCAGTTTTCTTCTTTAGAATAGATCAAGTGGCCTTACTTCAAGTGTTGATACAGACGGCAGTGTACAAATAGCGGTTTGATGCGCCAACCGCCGTTTAAGACACAAATACAAGGTGTCCTATATGTCTTAATGCTTCCAGGTGCGTGAAACAGGTATAAAAGCTCGATATTTTTATTTCATTACCTCTTACCAGGTAAGAACAATTTAGCGCTGCATCTCTCTTCGCAAGTACTAATTGCTAGTCGTAACAATTACACCAAGCTACAGTGGCCCTTGACTTCGGCGACGGTATGCATCTAGCTGAACGACGTAGCAGCTTGTATTTCCACCAGGTGGAAGAAAAAATGTTGTAATTTCGTAGAATCGCAAATAGTCATGAACATTACTTCGGAACGGCCCAGTTTGGTTCCCACTTACCCCAGCACAGCAGGAGCAATCAGACTTCCAGGGCGCTATAAGGTTCCCACCATACATTCATGTCTTCCAGGCATCGGCAACAAACGCTCTCGCTTTCACTCTGATATTAAGTAGTGATTAGTTGTCTTCGTCGTAGTCGTTTCTACAGATAAACTATGTCGGCTGCCTCCGAAGCACGCTCATGCCACTGCTGAACTCACACACTTACTTAATAATTTCGGGGTACAGAACTCCTAAAACACAGTATTTCCAACGGCAATTGTTCACGCAGATATTTGCGTGAAACATTGCCCTTCAATATATTGTGTTTCAGCTGTTGTCTACCTCAAAATTATTACGTACGTGTGCGAGCTCAGCAGTGACATGAGTGATTCAAAAACGGCTGCACAGCAGTTTCCGAAGCGCCCCTATTTCATGTCAGCTCGAGTTCGTAAAGACGTGATTGTGATTAAGAACTCACGCGCGAAGTTCTTCAAATTCGCAGAGCCGGTCATTTGTTTTGAGTCGGAAAGAGACGTGTACCCCATAAGTATTTGATTCGTGTTTCCGGGCAATACTATAAATTTCAGTTTATGTCTAGCATGCTTCAGATAAGATCGAAAAAAGTTCAGCTGGTGGACCTCTTGAAGTTTCTTGAATATTTTTGTATTATTCCCTGATTGTTGAAATTTGGGGATTCACTGATATTTTACTCGGCAAATAATGGTTCTAACTAAAAAATTCGCAACGCGACCAGCTAAACCCCCGCCGCTACATGCCTCTGCTCCTCTTTCAACTTTAGCGTCGTCTACTTACGAAAACGTTTACGAGGGGCTATTCGTGAATTTTATGCTTTATGTAAGCTTTGGGTGCATTTATCTAAACACGTTTTGCTGCTGTCAAAGATGCAAACCTTTCGGAATAAAATGTCAAAATCGGCACACAGAGCCTAAAGAATA
This sequence comes from Haemaphysalis longicornis, assembly GCA_013339765.2. Taxonomy (NCBI): domain Eukaryota; kingdom Metazoa; phylum Arthropoda; class Arachnida; order Ixodida; family Ixodidae; genus Haemaphysalis; species Haemaphysalis longicornis. The sequence continues at coordinate 164,658,299 of CM023450.1, read as the reverse complement.
CAAAAGATACTTAAGTTACAACCTTAACATTTTACTCACATGTGCTCGTTTTAGGTCAAAAGCAACCCATGAAATATTATAACTGTATACTGTACGATTAAGATGCAACGAGAACGCAAGATCGAAAAAATGACTGGAAAACAAATTTCCGTAGTCAATTTCAAGAAACACATCTACGGTTTTTCTCAAATTCTCACCAGATATAGGCCTTTACATGTACTTGCATCATCATCAAAAACATGTTGTATCATTTTGTTCCTGGAGCACGAAAAAGGCGCTTTATTCGCGCGGCTCTCCACAACGTGCTGCAGTGATAGCGACCGCCAAATTATCTACAGTTTAGTTACCGCGAAAGTATGGACAACGTTTGGTCTCCCGTAACACTCATTAGGATGCGTGTGTTATGAGAGACCAAACGCTACCTATACATCTTCTATGCGTTTAATAGTCGGCATCTGGCTTGCGCCAGTTAGCGAGATTGCTTGGAGTGAAAATATGTTCCGTCTGGACGCTTCCTGTGAGCCTAAGCTTTTATACTGGCGTTGTGGGCTCTATAAATATACTTCGAGGCTTCAAGCCTTTTCAGCCATGCTAGTAAAACCAAGTAATATTCATAGAGATAGCCAACCAAAAATGTTGGCCGATTAGAAATAGAGAAGTGAAGATCCTACTTCTTCTTTCATCAAGCCTATACAAACGAATAAGTGTTAAACCTATCTCATCGGTATATTCCAGATCCCGTAAGATATACTCAAATCTCTCTGGACATGTCACAGGCAGTCACCTAAATAAATAAGCGAACTTGGTCACACACTTGTCAGTATGTGTCATTTCTGCTAACTAACGTGCTGCCAATGGCACGCGTACTCGTTTACATGGAGCATTCCAGAAAAAAAAACATTTTTTAACATCGCCTTTGTTGCGCTGGTTTAAATAGGTAGCAAATTCAGCAACTCTGTCTCACATTTCCTTGAATACGTTGCCAACGCTGAATGAGCGGTCAAAATTTATATTGAACAGACATTTCCATTGCGTAGTATTTCTGGCTGTCCATCTGAGGTATGTTTCAAATTACATCCCATGTTTAGGTAAGGAATTCAATATAGCGCGAGGAAAATCCGGTAAAAAAGAAAATTTTCGAAATCGTAACCCTTGTATACAAAAAAGAACTTCTAATACATACATCAAAATATCGCTACCTTACTGAATAGTTGATTTTTCTCGGTCATTTTAGGTGAAACAGCATTTGCAAACACACTACACACTATATCCTATTTTTGTTTCTCACGGCACGTTTAGGTTTTATGAAATTGGAACTGCGGGTCATAGTTTACCTTCTATGAAATGTATTTACTCCACTTTTTCTCTTGCTAGGGCCGGTAATATATGACACCCGCTTAGTCAGAAGACTTGCAGTCATAATTTTGTTTGCGGAATAAAAAAAAAACATGCGTCTGTGAATGTTTTCTAGCAAAAGGAACATTCATCTATTGTTTACCGAACCATAAGTGGTAACTCGATAACCCAGCGAAGATTGAAAAAGATGCCTGTTGTAGCACGAATTCCCAAAGTAGTGAATAAAATCAAATGGGCGTCTTTCAGGTCTACTTTAGCTGAGCGTCATTTTGTAGATACATTCAGAATAATGAGAAAACGAAAAGAAGTTGCAGTTCAGTGTGCACCTAGGTTTCCTCTTCCCATGGCTGAGCCGATGAAGAATGAAAGCTAGAAGTACGTCGTAAGCTGACAGTGTAAGTACCTAAATTGATATCTTATAACTTAATTGATATCTTAGTTAACTTATAGTCAGGCATTAAAACATTTTAGCATAATATAGTGCAACACTGCAGGCAACAGTTATTTGAAAAAGATCTTTGCGATGTACAACGAGAGGCTGCATACCAAAATTATTGTACGCCACATGTAAAACACTTCCGTATATTTTAATACCAATTGATGTATTGGATCAAAAATGTCTATTTTTATTAATAAATTGTCTACACAGGAACATACATGTAAGATATTTGAAAAACACAAAACTTGCGGGGAAAACATTTTTTCACCCACGATACAACAAAAAATTGAAAGAAACTCACACCATCGGGTAATACTGGAAGGTAGCGAAGCTGTACGCAATTTTCGCTACCATCACGAAGGTTTAGGTCCACGATTGCTGCCAACAGGCTTGTTCTTCGATGCCGCAACGACCTATACACTATCTTTCTAGCAAGGCTTCCTTCGTTTTTTTGGAAGTGATAATCATGGGACACCAATTTGGAGGTGAGGTGCGTACGCTATGACGTTTGCTTCTCGTTCAAGTGTATCCACGATTACGCTGAATGCACGACTTTTCCTTGTTCCGAGCAAGTGCTGCCACGATTACTGGAGTTTTTTTCCGCAAAAATCTTCCGAAGTGGGTATGTTTGGCTTGTAAACATGCGAAGGACACACTGGATGGTCGCCGCGAGGAAGGCACAGACTACATACAAGCACTCGGCATTTTCATGGTTTTTTTAACGGCCGGAAAGCCGCCGCAACCTTGGCCAATGTCCTCAAGTGGGTACGCTTGGCTTCACAAACATGCGCCGGGGACGCTGAGCGGTTGTCGTGAGGAACGCATACTTGAGAGCTCGAAACTGCCATGCAGTCGCCGCAATCTTGGCCAATCTCCCTAAGTGGGTAGGCTTGGCTTGACAAACGTGCACCAGGGAAGCCGGGCAATCCCCGCGAGGAACGCACACACGAGCGCTTGGCGTTTTCATGGTTTTGTTAACTGCCCGGCGGGCGGTCGGCGCGGGCCGAGAGCTCACGTGCGCACACTGGGCAATTCTTCAGTATTTTTTTCTGCGGGCGCCAAAAAACGATTCGTTAGCTAAGCAGCTGCACTGCTAAAATGCAGAGCTTCCACGCGGAGCCATGTTGTGTGGTAACCCGGCAATAGTGGCGAGGGACAATCCCACGGGATGGAATATTGGCCGGGTGAGGATGAAGATGTGGCGCGAGATGAGCGGGATTAGAACATGGCGGACTGGGCTGGACTAGGTGTGTGCAGGCGGACCGGCTGAGGAGTAGACCTCAACGGAATAGGACTCCCAGTAAAGGTGTGGTTCAGGGGGCGCAGTGTCTTCCTGGGGAACTGCAGCCGGGTGCAAGAAACCCTGTACCACAGTTGTTTGCGTCTCCTTTCGACTTGCGCGAAAAGTTCGAGCGTAACGTGTAGTAGTCGATGGCAGCGTTTTTAGGTCCAATTTTTGTGTGTCTGCTATTATTTCTCGTGAGTGCGCGATGGTGAAAGAGAGTGCAAGGTGCCATGCCCAAAGAAGAGCTGCATTAAGGCATGCTCCGCTCCCCCCCCCCTCCAAAAGATGAACGTTTACAAACAGCAAAGCTCCAAGAGGGAAGAAAATTTATCGGTGCTTGAGCACTCTTTTATCGCTTGTAATCATGTTGCCGTAGATAAAAGTATCTATTTTTTTGGACTGTACTGTATTTATTTCCGTGAACTACAACAAGGTATTAACAAGTACGTCACCGTGGAATGTATACCGAAGCTACCACTATGGTACATCCTCTGTGACGCGTTTGGATACATAGCGTGTGTGACTCCTACTTCGGGGGAAAGCGAGGCAAGCATTCTGCAACTTTTATTACGAGTTGTATGCAGAGGTCGGCGAACTCACTCATGAGTCCACTCACTCAGACTCATTTGGACTCAAACTCACGCGTGAGTTTCTGTTTGAGTGATCGCGAGGCTAGTGTGGCATGGTGCGTTTGAGCTTCAGTGAGTTTGAGCCGAGTGATCCCGACTGAGTTTGAGTTCGATTGAGTTTGAGTACGCCTGAGACCTAGTGAATTCTGAGTCCATTTTGAGTTCTGAGTCCATTTTGAGTTCTGAGTACATTTTGAGCTTGAGTTCATTTTAAGTTCTGAGTGCATTTTGAGTTTGAGTCCATTTTGAGTTCTGAGTACAATTTGAGTTTGAGTCCATTTTAAGTTTGAGTTCATTTTGAGTTCTGATTACATTTTGAGTTTGAGTCCATTTTGAGTTCTGAGTACATTTTGAGCTTGAGTCCATTTTAGTTCTGAGGCATTTTGAGTTTGAGTCCATTTTGAGTTCTGAGCCTATTTTGAGTTCTGAGTGCATTTTGAGTTTGAGTTCATTTTGAGTTCTGAGTACAATTTGAGTTTGAGTCCATTTTGAGTTCTGAGTACATTTTGAGTTTGAGTCCATTTTGAGTCCTGAGTACATTTTGAGTTTGAGTTCATTTTGAGTTCTGAGTACATTTTGAGTTTGAGTACATTTTGAGTTTGATACATATTGAGTTTTGAGTACATTTTGAGTTCTGAGTACATAGGAGTGTTGAGTCCATTTTGAGTTTGAGTACATATGAGTAGCCTAGCAGGCAGCTATGGTTGGCTGTTAAGTTTCATGCGTCACTGTGGGCTCGGAATTCAGGTTACCTGCGGGTATGGCACCAATCGCGATCTTCATGATGGGTTGGGAGGGAGGGGGTGTCTGATTTTTTTTAGTTTCTTGTTGAATTTTCATGGCCATAAGCACTTGCTGTATACCTAATTTTCGCGGCTGGGCGCGTGAGTGATAATTGACTGGTGAGGTCATAAAAAGGGTTGTCTTAACTTTTCCTCCTGACGGATCCACTAGAGCGTGGGAAAGGGTGGTGGGAAAGCACACGGCTGGCGCTGGCGTGCTGGTTGTTCGCCTGCTACTGTTAACGGCTTGATATACTACGGGTCACAAAGGAAGAGGTGAAAGCCGGGGGGAAATGGGAACGGGGGCTGTCCTTTCTGCTGTTTCAAATGAATTAGGTGAATTGACTGGGCAGAGCCCCTTAAGACAGAATAATGACCACATTAGATTAGGTGAAAAGTGAAACTGATGAGGCTAAGGCGTGTAAGGTATCAAATGAAAGGTCCGGATTAACGGAATCAAGGGGGGGGAAATAAAAAATGCTTTCTGATTGTAGTCATCAGGCAGTCATAATGAGTCATAGATTGGGTTAAAATTCAAAATGATGCTGCGAGGGCATGTGGGGAATACAAATTCAAGGTCTCGATGTGGGGAATCATTCGGGACGAAAATGAGTTATGGATATATCATGACGTAGTCATGGTAAGTCATAGATTCGGTTAAAATTCAAGTTCATGATGCTAGGGCGTGTGGCGTATCAAATTAAAGGTCTCGATGAGGGTAATCACGTGCTTCCTGATTATTATCATGACATAGTCAAAACGGGTCACAAATTACGTTAAAACTCACAATGACGCCGCTTGGTGTCCGGGGCATCAAATTGAAGGTTCCGATAAGGGAAATTACGTGGGACAAAAATGTGGAAGGGCTATATCATGAGATAGTCATAGTTAGTCATTGATTGGTTTCATTTCAAATTGATTCCGCTAGATGTGATGGGTATCAATTTAATGGTCTTGATGAGCGGATTCACGTGGGAGAAAAACAAAAATGCTTCCTGGTTATAACCATTAGATTGTCATTGCGAGTCTTATATTGGGGTAAAATTTGAACTGACCCCACTAAGGCGTGTAGGGTATCAAATTTACGGTCTTGACCAGGGGAATCACGTGGTACAAATAAAAAAGGCTTCGTAGTTCGAGTCATGAGATAGTCATTATGAGTCATAGATTGGGTTAAATTCAAGGTGAGGCCGCTGAAGCATGTGGGGCGTCAAATTGAAGGTTCCAGTTAGGGGAATCACGTCGGACACCTAAATAATGCATCCTGGTTACAGTAATGAGAGTCATGGTTATTTTGACTGCTATGAATTCCATATGACCCTGCTAGGGTGTGTGGGGTATCAAATGAAAGACCTCGTCGAGGGGGATCACGTGGGACAAATATAAAAATGCTTTCTGGTTATAATTATGAGCATATAGCAAAAGGTATATAGCAAAAGGTAGCACTCACACTCACACGCTCACTCACTCACTCACACTAACTTGCACTCACTCACTCACACTCTCACTCACACTCACACTCACACTCTCACACTCACTCTCACACTCACACACTCACTCACACTCACACCCACCCTCTCACACTCACACTCTCACTCACACTCACACTCTCACACTTACACTCACACTCTCACTCTCACTCTCACTCACACTCGCACTCTCACTCTCACTCACACACTCTCACTCACACTCACACTCTCGCTCTCACTCTCACTCTCACTAAAACTCTCACTCACGCTCTCACTCTCCCACACTCACACTCACACTCTCGCTCTCAATCTTACTCTCACTCAACTCACACTCACTCACTCTCACCACACTCACACTCTCACTCTCACTCACCTTTCACTCTCACTCTCACTCTCACTCACACTCACACTCTCACTCTCACTCTCACTCACACTCACACTCTCCCCTCACACTCTCACTTACACTCACTTACACTCGCACTCTCACTCTCACACTCTCACTCTCACTCTTACTCACTCTCACACTCACACACTCACTCACACTCACACTCACCCTCTCACTCTCACTCCACTCACACTCTCACTCTAAATCACACTCACCATTCACACTCCACTCTCCCCTCACACTCTCTCTCTCACTCTACTCACTCTCACACTCACACACGCACTGCACACTCTCACTCTCACTCACACTCGCACTCTCACTCTCACTCACACACTCTCACTCACACTCTCACCTCACTCACCCACGCACCGCCTCACCGCACACTCACACGCACACTCCCGCATCACTCTCACTCCATTCACCTCACACTCCACCCACTCCACTCACACTCACACTCTCACTCTGACTCCACTCACGCTTTCACTCTCACTCTCACTCTCACTCACACTCACGCTCTCACTCTCACCACACGCACACTTACACTACACTCGCACTCTCACTCTCACTCTTACTCACTCTCACACTCACACACTCACTCACACTCACACTCACCCTCTCACTCTCACTCCACTAACACTCACACTCTCACTCACACTCACACTCTCACACTCACACTCTCACTCTCACTCTCACTCACTCTCACTCTCACTCACACTCACACTCGCACTCTCACTCTCACTCACACACTCTCACTCACACTCACACTCTCGCTCTCACTCACGCTCTCACTCACACTCACACTCTCACTCACACTCACACTCTCACTCTCACTCACAGGCACACTCATACTCTCACTCACACTCACACTCACACTCACACTCTCACTCTCAGTCACACTCACACTCTCACTCTCACTCACACTCTCACTTACACTTACACTAGCACTCTCACTCTCACACTCTCACTCTCACTCTTACTCACACTCTCACTCTCACTCACACTCTCACTCACACTCACACTCTCACACACTCACACACACTCTCACTCACACCACACTCACACTCTACCCCACTCTCACTCTCACTCACACTCTCACACACTCACACTCTCACTCACATTCACACTCACACTCTCACCCCTCACACTCTCACTCTCACTCACACACTCACACTCTCACCTCACTCACACTCACACTCACACTCTCAATTTCAGTCACGCTCTCAATTTCAGTCACGCTCTCACTCACACTCACACTCGCACTCTCACTCTCACTCACACTCACACTCTCACTCACACTCTCACTCTCACTCACGCTCTCACGCTCACTCTCACTCTCCCTCTTACTCTCACTCTCACCACACTCCACTTACACTCACACTCTCACGGGCACAATCACCCTCACTCCACTCACACTCACTCTCACTTTCACTCACACTCACACTCTCACTCACACTCAACTCACACTCTCACTCACACTCCCACTCTCACTCACGCTCTCACTGTCGCTCTCACACTCTCACTGTCCCTCTTACTCTTACTCTCACTCACACTCTCACTCACACTCACACTCTCACTTTCACTCACACTCTCACTCTCACTCACACTCACACTCAACTCACACTCACACACTCTCACTCACACTCACACTCTCACTCTCACACTCTCACTCACACTCACACTATCATTCAAACTCTCACTCTCTGTCACTCACTCTCACTCTCACTGTCACTCACACTCTCACTCTCACCCTCACTCACACTCTCACTCTCACTGTCACTCACTCTCACACTCTCACTCACTCTCACTCACACTCACACTCTCACTCTCACTCTCACTCACTCTCACTCACACTCACTTTCAGTCACACCCCTCCCCTCTCACTCACACTCTCACACTCACACTCACACTCACTCTCACTCTCACTCACACTCTCACTCTCTCACTGTCTCAATCCCTGTGAGGCCATTTGAGTTCTGAATTCATTTTGAGTTCTCAGCCCATTTTGAGTTCTGAGTTCATTTTGAGTTTTGAGTACATTTTGAGTTTTGAGTCCATTTTGAGTTTGAGTACATTTTGAGTTTTGAGTACGTTTTGAGTTTTGAGTACATTTTGAGTTTGGAGTACATTTTGAGTATTGAGTTTCACTTTGAGTTTGAGTCAAAGTGGCACGGTCTCCCCCAATGAGCAATGAGACGGGAGGACCGGAGCCGAGGGGCGAGGGACTGACCAACCGAGGTGGCGGTCTCTTACATTCTGAGCTCCGAGACAGAGTTGAGGCCATCCCGAGACAACGATGACGAGACGACAACGACGACGTGGAGTGGGACCCGGAGCCCCTCCTCACGTACGGGGAGTGCTGGAGTGGTACCGGTTGGCCGGGGCCCTGCTCCGGGCCCCACCCCGGGAATAACACGACAGCAGGGAGTGCAACTACGCCAACACAAACACAGTCAGTGATCACCCCGGGGCTCGCGCGTCACGTTGCCCGGACGTGTACGCCAGGACGTGTGTAGTGTGTGCGGGCACATCGCGCAACTCTGGCCCACACTGTGGGACTGCGTGCCCCGTGGAAGCTGCCGACCTCTACGGCCGCTGCCGGACACCATAAGAGTGCCGTCTATTCGACGGACCTAAGCACAAACTCTAGCCGTCCACAGCTCGAGGCTGCTCCGCCAGGCAGAAGGGAGCGAGTGCAGACGGGGGAAGACGAACTCCCACTACCTTTCGCGCACCCTCACGCCGACACCGGCGGGCCTAGTCCCGAGGACTCCGTGAACTTGGATGTAGGCTCGCAGCATCCCGACCTCCCACTCCCCTCTGGCCTCACACTCACACTCTTCTCCTCCCCCTCCCCTCTCCTTTTCTCTTCTTTGAGTTGAGTTTTCATTTTGAGTTCTTTAGTCCATTTGAGTTTTGAGTCTATTTTGAGTTTGAGTACATTTTGAGTTTTGAGTCCAATTTTGAGTTTGAGTACACTTTGAGTTTGAGTACATTTTTGAGTTTTTTGAGTACACTTTTTAGTTTGAGGGGAAAATTTTGAGTTTTGAGTACAATTTTGAGTTTTGAGTCCATTATTGAGTTTGAGTACATTTTGAGTTTGAGTACATTTTGAGTTTTGATTACATTTTGAGTTTGAGTACATTTGAGTTCTGAGTACATTTTGAGTTTTGAGTCCGAGTGAGTTCTGAGTTTTGAGCTCAATGTGAGTTTGAGTTTTAGTGAGCGCAGATGGGCTGCTCAGCATTGAGTCTGAGTTTCAGTGAGTGGTGCTTCGAAAAAAAAATTGTGAGTGAGTTTGAGTGAGCCGCGCCAACTTTGCCGAGGTATGGTTGTATGGTTTCCGCAACGTTTTCCACTATGGTTTTCCACTAGAGAGAATGGGGTGTTATTCACAAGGCTGCAGAGGCTCTAATTCCTATGGATAATGCGAGTAACATGCAGGCAGCATGCGAGAAAGTCGTTGAAAAATTTCCACACATTAGAACCATACGGTGTGGAGCACATAGAGTGAACGTGCTCCTCAATAATATCATTATGTAGAAAGTTCTGGAAGGAATTTGTGAAACGTCCGGGACTATAATCATGTGAAACACAGTCACGTATTTTCTCCCTTGCTCCAAGGAAAACAGAAGTGAAGATATGAGTCACCCTATCGTTGCAAAGCGTTCCTAACCACTAGGAAAAACTGCAAGTGACCGTGATCATGGAAGACAACAGAGAGTTATAGCAGATCGTAAAAACGGTTCCGGTACGGTACTCGTACCCGTTACCGGACGTACCGGGAAGGCTCGTTTTAAGAGTAATAGCAGACCGTAACTACAGGACATGCTACCGTGACTGGGAGCGACTTGGGTTGTACGTCCTTTGGCAATTCTTCGTGAGTCTGTGGCGTATCGTGTGCTGAAATATTAGTTTTCAGTTCTCAAAAGCGCTAAAGGCAGAATAAAAAAAATACCCAACGACCCTACGCAGATTCGCACTAGCGACAGCGTGAACATGAAGCGGGCATTTTACTTCTGCGCCATCTCAACAGGTGGCGCCAGCTGGTCAAGACGGGCTCTCAGTACATACGGTTGGCTGCTTCCAGTTTTTCGTTGTATTTGATAGTCCTTCGCACTGATACCGCCTGTACTTCACCCGCCGATTTGTAGACGGGCCCCGTGTTGCTGTTAATACTAGTTATGTAGCCGGATCGCCTTTATTTAACATTAAAGAAGCTATCGTACGTGCGTCGCTCGACGACACAAGCCACGGCAGTTGGTTCGGGACCGGGTTTCGCTTGCTGCTTGAACTGTAAAAAAAAGCGCAAATTTCACTCGTGGCAACCTAAGTTTCCGTAAACGATTTCATATTTGCAATCCGTTCGACTAGGCGTGAGCCAAGTGTTCGTCTACCAAACTCTTCCAAAGCGGCCGTCCACTTTCGAAAGACGGACACGGTATGTCTCGGTACCGTCCGGCCAAGTCGCTCCGGTTTACGGTAAGGTTCTGCGCATGCGCGGTGGGGTCCAGACGGAAGACGTTATCGTACCGGAACCGTTTTTCCGATCTGCTATAACTCTCTCACGTTGTGAGGAGACCGATACGCTAGGCCATTTAGGATGATGATGTTGTAGGCGGCCGATGAGGCGGTGCGGCCGAGCCCAAGTTTATTTCGGTTGCGTTGGCTGTGCCATGGACCTGGCGAGGCGCGTCGGAACGAGGGTGCCGTTCCCTAGGTGTGCTTAATCTGTTCTAGGCGCGAGCTGGCCGACCTGCTGATGATGATCGTGACGCTGGTGAAGATGATGATGGTGGCGCTACAATGTGTTAGGAGAGATCTCTGTAGCTGCCTCGACTTGGTGATAACCGTCTCTTCGGCGATCACTAAGCTTGATTCTGACCAGGCATTCTTATGCGACGTGTTCGAAGCCTTCGCTTCACAAAAGGACATCACAGCGAGGCTAGAAAATAGCTTATTCGCGCAAGAAGGAAAGTAACATAATACGCGTAATCAACGGGCACGGTGAGGTTTGTGTGCGACCCATTCTTATCGCCGCTAATCTCCTGGACTCAAGGTATCGTGGCAACACCCTTGTTGGTGCGCAGATTGTGGTAACATGTGACTGGATTTCCAGACAGGCAAAGTATCCCTCGCTGGAAGTCGGGAAATGTCTGTCCAACGTCGCCCCATACAGACCCTTCAATGAAATATGATACAAAGAAGGAGTGTGGGAGTATTCGAAGCACCTGAAAACATCCACGTCGTGGCAAGGGCTTTGCTTCAACCAACCCTTGAATCCCCTCGCCCGCCACGTACTGCAAAATAGCCCTTCCTCTGCGGCGTGTGAAATGAGCTGGTAAAAATCTGAAAATGTTAACATGAAGCTACTGTACAAGCTCGCAGGCAATCGCACGGGGAAACGCAGGTGCCTCCGCTCCAACGTCAATGTCCGGAACGATTCGCCGTTCCACAGCGAAGCATTGATGCGGCAACCGTAACCGAATTCGACAAATACTTAGGTGTCAGTTTTAACACTTTCGTCTAAACCTGTGGCCTTGACGCGTATTCATACCTAGATTTTGGAACCGGGAGCTCTCCTAGAACTTATGTAATGCAGCATTCAAACATACGCTTCAGAGGGGCGAAATAAATGTGTCGTGCTTTTATACCCCTGTGAGCAGTCATCACTTTTTTTTTAATTTTTCATGTTCTTATAATGAAATCTGGAAAACTGCTTTTTACACCTTTATATTGTTTGAAAAATCCACATCTCTACTCAAGGCAGTGCCTGGTTGTGTGTCCACACGCCCATAAAAACAAGCACTTACATTAAAGGAAATTTTTAGAACATATGTTGCAACCCATGATTGCATATGCGATCCGTTCCTTATGTGTAACAAAAATGATATTTTTTTCAGATCAGGAATCAAAGCGGAAAGGTTTATGTGAAATTTACAAACTTTGGAGATAATCGTCACCATCACTGCATGTCGGCAGAAATAATATCTAAATCGTCAAGCTCATGGACGGTTAGACTTCGTTCAATGGAATCTAGCGTAGAAAACTTGTGAGAAATCAAGCATTTTTTCTTTCATTGCAGTAACTATACAATTTCGTGTTCTCGGTAGTAATGTGCCAACATTTCAGGACCTGTTTTGACACCACCGTAAACATATCTGAAAAAGTAAATGGCACCGACATGACTGTTTTGGCCTATCAGCTGGGACCGAGTAAGTAATAAATTTATCTTCTCGCGTGTAGAACGTTCGGTTGCGCAGACTACTTGATTTGGCAGAAAATAGCATATCTTTTGGCAAAGTAACACTGGGCGCAGGTTTACTTGTTGGACTGCATTATTTTCGACTTTGCACCAAACAATAAAAGGTCAGCAGTGCCTTGTGGAAGAAAGTAAAATCCCCACATTGACACATCACGGAACTGATCGCGCCCCAGTCTCAACGATGGAACGCGGTAATATTACTATGTTTTAGTATTCACATTTTCTCTGAATGGCATGAAAGACTTGGTTTCAGCTCATACTTACAACACAATGTGCGGTACACAGATTTGCATCGCGTTCTCCGTCTGTCAGTGCCTCTGTAAAATATTATTTCGAGTTTGCCTTTTACGACGTAAAATAGAAAGCCTTGGTCACGTGCGGTCGTGACTAGTGCAATATAGCAGAAAACAGGCGCACATTTCCTGACGGACGAGCATCGCCGCAATCTAAAAAGTGGACGAAACGACTACTTGGCTGCCCAGGCACCGATTGTACCCCCTTCACGTTTTTGACCTTCCAGTGGGCTAGCTATGCAGAGTACGTCTGTGGCCATAGACCAGTAAGCACCATGTCTCAGCGAATTGATCGTAATTCCACACTAAGTTCCTAATTAACCTCTCTCTAAACCATTCAATTCCTGCCCTTCGCCGCTCACTTCATCTGCTGTTTTGAGATGTGACCAGGGTAGCAGTACGATCCAATACACAAGCAGAATTGCAGTGCAAGCAACATGCACAAAGCACATTCTTAGGCTTCGAATTCTGTAAGAGTGAAAAGCATTTAATTTTTTTTTAACGTAAACTTTCCTCAAGAAAGAAGGCATGCGACCGACACCGTAAGTTAAAATTGCCACCGGCCAGGAAAACACTATTCATTTCACTGCATCAAACATAAACTAATCTACGAAACGAGTATCTGTGAGGCAGCAGCCACGGGTAGATATAAGAAACGGAAGGGAGACAACAAGCTTCGGAGGACAAGAATGTACGCTCTTTCCGAGGGACTCAGTTAGTGGTAAATACAGTTCTTCTTTTTTCATTGTCGCCATGGACTGCTTTTAAAGATAGTGTATAGTTACTGGAAGCCCGAGAAGAAAGTTGTAGCCACCAAGACCATGGATCAGAAACCAAGTCCAGTTAAAGCAGTGACGGTGTCTACAAAGTAAACGTTACCGCTATATAGTCCTGAAAATGGTATGCGCGACTTGGAAGACAAGACAAAGCCTCGTTGACAACAATGCATACGGCTTACAAATCATAGAACTATGGTGCTGAATACTGCCAATTTGGCAACTTTGGGTTCACTCACACAGCGGCAAGAGGTCTAAAATAGGGAAGTGCGCAAGCTCACTGCGGGGCTTCAAGGGGCGATACCCGGTGAAGAGTTTGCAGCAGAGTTTGCTGCGATGATAAAATACGAAGCCACCGCCAAAAGAATGTTGAATGGCCATACTGGTTAGGAAACAAACCTATGGTGCGGTCAACGCCTGCATCGGTGAAGAGTCGAAACGCCCAAATTAATGAATCCTACGTGTCATAGCTGTCATTATCATATATATAAGGTAAGGCTTCCGATGTAACCCTCAATTTTTTGAATGGCGAGTTGTGACAGCAGCTCAGCTTCAACGCAACGCAACCACTTCAACGCAGACACTTCAACGCAACCAGTCACGACAATCCCCCTTTACTAGGCAGAAAATTTCTATCACCTTTCGACCAATCTAGTTTGCTCTACTGCTGCTTCCAGTGACGAGCTAAACGATGCAGAAGAGGAGGCTGCGCGGTACTTTTTGGACGCGAAAAGATTTAGGACGCCTAAAATTTTTATGATACAAATTCGAAAGCATTAGTGTTGAAGTCTCGAACGTATATTACAGTGTCGAGTACGCCACATTGTTTGGCAGCTGTTGTTAATGCAGACGACGTGCAGTTCGTGACCGCGTACATTACACTGATAAAACTTCTAGGCGAAATGCCACGTGGAAGGCAGCACATATCTTTTAGGTAGGGCAGTGACGTGGTGCCTACAGTTGCATGCGCCTATTATTACGCAAGCACCCACTCATGAACATCATTTTCCTCTTTACTGCCCTTTTCCATTTGCAGCTGGTGGACACAACCGACCCAATATCTGCAATTATAATCACCCGGCGTCTCAGCAGGGGTCCCGACAGGGGTCCCGGCAATTACAGCGATTGGTCTCGACCATTTTTTGTCACTGCCGCAACGGCCTTCGCTCCTGAAGTTAAACGAGAGGCTGGCGTTGCAAGCTTCTTAACGTATCATTCTTCGAAGTAGTAGTATGGACGTTTATTAGCTTCCAGTCAGTTAAGGAGCGGGGAGAATATCTGCGATTGTCTTGAGGAGGTCAACTGAAATGATAGCGTCCCTAGGCCAGTATGTCAGAGCTTGCTGGAGGAAGAACGCCATGTTTCACCAGTGCACGCTGAGTCTTTTTGCCCGCGATGGTCAGCCACGCCCGTCACTAATCAGGACAAGGCGACGGGAAGGTTAAGGCGAGCGCCTTAACCTTCCTACACATACCGTTTGCTCAAGTATGTGGGGTGTTCCGCTGGAGAATTTACATTCGAACATTGCCGAGTATTTTCATCTGCACCACACTGCCCACACGCTGCTGTACACCTCAAGATCAGTTTCCGCCGGCATTTGAGGGCGATCGCGAACAGCCGCAGTGCCGTTCCCATTGAGCTAAGGAATCGACATCGTGAATGAAAACCCCATTCTGTTTGCTCAAGCCTTTCTGCAGCATTTCGAGCGCGCCATTTTTGTCTTACGCAGCTGGAGCCTTTCTACGGAATTTCGAATGCGCAATTTTTTGTTTTTTTGCGCGGCGAGCCTTTCTGCGTGATTTCGAACGTGCCATTATTTGCTCGCGCGGACGCTTTATCCGCTTACTATCGTAGAAACCGACACAACGAGCGTTCCAACTAAATGAACGCGGGCGCTGCCGGTTAGTTACGTATATTTTGCTTAAAAAGCACCTATAGTTTTCGTTACGCTAAACGACGGGGAGATGTTGGACAAGCGCCAGCGGTTCACGGGTTTCGAGCTCTTATGAGTATATAATGCGCTTGGCCTTCGAAGCCTCTGGGGTACGCTGCGAACGACAGCGTTACCACGGGACGCCCTGTTGCACTACGTGGGTCCAGCGAGCGAGCTACGACGACAAGGCGAGCGCCTAAAGTGCTATGCACCTAACAATAAAGTAACCAATTATATTCGCCGTCGCCCGTGGTGCATGCATCTTTTAAGACCGAGGACATAGGTCGCTCGAGCCGCATAGTTCGTAGCTTTCCGTCATATGGCCAGTGTAAATTGCTGCGGAGGAAGAGGCTTGGCAATTCGGTTTTTGTAGTCCCGCATTTATACCAAGGTCAGAAAAAACCATTGGCGTTCAAGTAATTGCTGCGTCTGCTCTCGCAGTTATCCGACACCATAGAGTTTCATACTAATATTAAGTGCAATGCACTTCTTAAGCGACCCTGAACCTGCGTCCACCGGCGATGTCCGCATCACATACCCACGTGGGGGATTGGCCAGGAATCTCCTCGTCTTCCTTGGCAACGGGGGGAGATGGGCGCGCGCTGCCTGGCCGCTGACATGGCACATACCCACGTGGGGGATTGGCCAGGAATCGGGCGTGAGAAGGGCTAATGCACCCGCTTAAAGGAGTACTGACACGAAATTTCAAAGCTGAGATCCGCTCTAGCAATCAAGTACAACGACAACACAAATAGGTGTCTGTGAATAAATGCATCTTTCTTTCTTTGTAGTTGTGTGTGTGTGTGTGTGTGATCTCTCTTTCGCGAACATTACCGAACCGCGCAAATTCAACTCGTGCATTCGCACTTTCACATTCTTCCCCTCGGGGAAATGCGGGGAATTTTTATACTACAGGGAAATCTGGCGCCACTGTCAAGGGGAGCCGCGCTTCAGCGAGCGTGCCTCCATGTACCCGGCAGGTACAATCCACTTGTCCTTGCCATGGCTCATGAACAGGCTGAAACGTTGGCTCTGGCTGCAAAAAAGCAACAATATTACCGTAGATGGTTCATGAAATTAGTTTTGTTATTATAAAATTGAACCTCAAAATGTCAGTAGTTTTTTAGAATCCTAATGTACAATGAACAAGAAAAAAATGTTACTTTTTTTGTTGATTTTGGCTTGGAGACAAAAACGAAGCCCCATGGTTAGGTAAGCCAAGTAGGCGAGGAACGTTGCTAGCAGAAATGGCGCCGCCCACGGCGGCCCGCGACTGCAGCGACAGATTTCACTCTAGTATTATAGTAAAAAACTCTATGTCCCGCATTACAGAGTATAGTGGTTAAAACTTCACGACAATGCAGGAACGCGTAGCTTTCGGTACATCCAGCGGGGCCTGCTGATAGCCACCAGCGTTACCAGCCAAAATAAACCAGGACGCTACGGCTGCCAGGCATCTGAAAGTTTGTCTCTTAAACCTTTTTGTAAACGCACACCTTGCGTCTGGTTGTCGTTTCTGGGTGTTAAAAAATAAGAAGCGAACAGATAAATACCAGTTGCGGGTGATCACAAAGCGTCGGGCACACATGCCAGTTCGCGGCATTTGGAGTGATTGCGTATGCGTGCTAGTACTTCCCGGTGCTTATATGGACGTCTGTGCTAAAGTGCAGCGATAACGGAGGACCTAAAACTTCACGGGTTATCATCAGAATACAATTCCTCAAATAGGTGTCGCCCGCTGTCGTGGTAACCATCTGTTTCTGTCAAACGTGCTCTCAAAACACGGAAGCATCCGCATTATTTTTCACGTGCCTAGCTCACCAGTGCCGTCCCCTAATTTCAGCAGGCCGCAATGCATTTATAGAAGCCCACGCGATCGCGCACTGCTTTTAACAGTTTTGATCTCACTACATGGGTAAAACACGTTCCCATGTCGAAGGCCACAAACATTTCACTAGAGTCACGGTGATTATAGAAGGACCTTCACGCATATTCTAGAGTGTGTCGCGTATGGTAATGAATGAGGGGTATGTTTGCAGGTGCATTAAAGCTAGGAACGAAGGTGGTGCCATGCAGTTTAGAGGGAACTCCAACGATGTCCTACCAACATGTAGGAGATGCAAGGAATGTTCCACGGCGCACAGCCTGTCGGCGCTATCCGCAACTGGCTTGGTCTGTCGTCCGTCACTGCGTGAACGATCCACCACACGTAGAATGGCCCCTCTCTTTCTGAGTGAGATGACGAGTGGTGTGTCCCTGACTTCGTCGGCGGATTTGCGCCGGGTAGCTACCGCTACGGCGATGCGTCGCCCCGTGTGGTCATCTCACGGAAGCCAGGTGCCCCGTTCACCACGCCAAATGCACTAGAGGCCTTCCTGTTTATACTGAGCCGCCTTGTCGATGTGCGGCCTTGCTATCTCGTGCGGGCCGAAGCTGTTAAGCAATCGTCAGCGTGGGCCCACGATCCTTGCCGCATTCAGCCTTCCCCTCCGTTACCCAGCTGCTTGCAAGTGGCCGCTAGCCCCTTCCTAAAAAATGGCGCCGCTCTGGCACAGCCCGGTGCCAGTCTTCACATTCTCCCCACTAAAAAAAGTCATTAAGGCTAACAACTTTTTACGACGTGTGGTATGTAGGAGTTTAGGTGGAGTGGTTACGGCTCTTGTATAACCGAGAAGAGGTCAGTCGCACATACACACACGCACGCACTGTTCCAATACACCACATAGGACACAAAAACAAATATTAAAATGCATTTCATAAAACAAACCACCTGAAATTTCCTAAACCAAGCGAAAGATATAAGCACATCTCAGCTTCGCGTATCACACATGTCGTGCTCTTTCGGGTCCGGTCATAGTCCGATTGTAGTCTTGTCACTAATTCCCAGCAGTCTGAAGAAAATACGTGCGGTGGCCTCTGATGTACCTATGAAAACTTGCGCTTTGTTTTCGGTCGTATTTCGCGCTGTATCCTGCAGAGTGTTAGAACTCCTAGCTGCAAGCAATACTGTTCCCGGGTCGCTGAGGGCTCGATTAGGTCGGCCTCTCATGTGTCGCGGTAGCTCTCCACCGTGTAGACTGAAACAACGGGAGGAATGGAATGTCGTCCTCGTTGTCATCCACCTGTTCGTTGACTGCGGCGTGCTGTTATCTGTTCGAGAAAATTTGTTGTCCGAGAAACTCATAGACCAGGAGCCAAACTCCGTTTTAGCCCATCGAACCATCGAGCTCGCCTTTCTTAGGCGCTTACCCAGGGGGGTCGCGACGGTCCTTCAGCAAATCTCGCGATTGCAGAAGTGAGCGTCGTCTACCTGCACACCGGGCCAGTAGAGGTCGTCTAGTGCCCGGTCCGCAGTCCACTTTTTCCAGCGATTTCCTGCTAGGATTCCCTCATACGCCGTTTTCAGTGCCTATTCCTGCGAGTACTTAGGAACGACCAGCTGCTCAACTTGTTTCTTAGTCATTAGCCGGTAACGGCAAAACAGCACTCCCTTTTAATATGAATTCGGTTTCAGCTGATATCGGAGCCCCCGCCGTGCTCACTGATTCAAAGCAGTTGCGCAAATGGTGGTCACATTTCTGCGCCGCACTTAACGTTTTCGGGTAGAGGTGTCGTCGATTCAAGAGACGTCTGGCCGCACACGAATCCTCGCAGACAGCTGCATGTGCTACGATGATCACAGAAATACCACAATTAAGTATTGTTTTCCCCATTATTATACTGCGCACAAGCATCAGTAATTGCAAGTAGTGATAAAGTTGCCCGGCCAGTATGTCATCCTCTTGATGTGACTACGAGAAAATGAGCGGACATCTTTTCTAGCGAAATCAATTATTAGGGCACCAACAACTTCAGCATGATGCCTGCTCCGAAGACATGAGAACAAACACCATCATCTGTCTTTAATAACTTCGAAGAGCGATCAGAAACAGTGAAAGAGTCAAATTTTGAAGCCGCATTATTAGCGCGTTGCTTTAGCCTTGAAATGTATGCCGGTGTCCACAGCTTACATATATATCGTTTTATAGAATTACAAGCCGGTTTTGTTCCTCAAGTATCTGAAACCAATAGTTATTCGTTTCATAGTTGTGCTGCATACGTTAACAAAAACAGACCATGCCGATTTATTCTATCACGGAAAAAGCATCAAGCCATGGATAATGTTAATCATTTCTATTAGGCATCACCATGAACGCTTTTGTGTACACTGCCAGTAGAAGGTTCCTCCCAGAGATTTTCAGCCACTCCTATGGCAACTTTGTTGAGTCGTTTCTTTTGGCACTTTTTTGTTTCATCCCTCAACGGAATTCTGCAGTTTTTTTTTTTTTGTTCTCCAACCCTTCGACACCATTTTCTTGAATCGTTCATAAACCTGCTTCCCTTCATCCGAATTACTCCTCCTGCGAGCATCATCACTTTCAAATAAAGTAAATTATAACACCGTGTACGTACACCACTATCGTATAATTTTAAAAATGTGTCAGATTGCGAGTCACCAAACCCTTCCACTTCCAAACGCATTCTTTCAGAATCCTAGTTTCTGCCCTCTTATCGTGTGGTATACTTTGGATGTTTCCCTCTAAGGATGGTTGGGCCCACCTACCCTCGCTTTCAAAACCCATTGTAAGACCCTGTCTTTTCGCCCTACATATCTTCAGCGGAAGCACAGAGTGATTTTATACCAGTAGTTTCAGTGGCAAAGCAAGCTTGCTACAGAAAATTTAGGAATGCTTATCGAACGGAGCCGAGACTGCAAGCAGCAGTCTAGACATAAACTTTTTAACAGCGAAGCTGTTGTTGCTCGCCGTAATTTGTTCGGTGTGCGGCGTCATCACAAACGTGGTTACAGTTACACCCGCCGTTTACCACGTACAGGAGAACGCGCTTTACGAGGAGCGCTCAGCGTCGTCCAGGCTTGCGCGTGGCGCTCGCAAAAAGTACAGAGAAAGGAGGTCACGCTCCTCTGCGCCTCAAAGACGGGGCACAAGACAGCTCTCGTTACAGACGCGCAGGTAGTGAAACTGGTTGCCAGCGCTTAAAGCGCGTGCTGTTGCGTTCTCCTCTAGGAGAAACGTTAAAGTCGGAGGACAGAACGATGCGAGCCCGCCAGTCACGCATGACAAAGGCGACGATACATATGGATATGCCGGTGACTACTACTTACCACAGTGAAAAGCGACGAGGGAACATGTGAATAAACAATTTCAAACCCAATGGAATGTGCGGTGGTGTGTGCTTCAGTCCTTAACTAGAAAAAAAATCCTCCAGCTTAGCTATGGTTAAAGCCTTGCGGGACTTCGTAATAGTTGCGGCAATTTTTTTATACTAGGAATCGTATACATTTTGGCTCGTTCCCTTAGTTCACTGGTCTTGCTTCCCGCAATAATTCCAGCAAAAAGTGTACAGTGGAATTGATGTTTCTTCGGGGCCTTTGGAGGCGAGCAGATCATGAGAACAAGGGCGGCTAAAGGCCTGCACAAATTTCTCTATAATTATCATCACTATCATCAGCAGCCTATTCAGGCCCACTGAAGGGCGAACGCCGCCCCTATTGACTTCTAACAGTCCCCGTCCTGCGCCGCTCGAGTCCAGTGTTGGCCACAGAGTTTCCTTATTTCACCCCAATATCGTGTTATTGGCATTCCCCTTGTTCGAGACCCTTGTCCTGGTATCCACTCTATTACCATAATTGGCCATAGGTTGTCCGTTCGTCTCACGTGGCCAACCCAAGCGCATTTCTTTATTTACGTAGCCTTCTTTGCCGAGTACCCCGACAGACAGGACCGTGTAACTCCCTGCATTTCCACAGAAATGCAGATAATGAGGAAGTTTCACCGGCAGTCACTATAAAGAGCGTAAATGGAAATAACTGGTCACACAAAATTAAAAAAAAAACTGAGTAATAAGAAAACGTCAAAAAGTACGGAAATTGGTGAAATGTGTAATATCCTGCATTTCCACGATATTAACGATTTCGCGAAAGTTTCACCGGTGATCGTTATATAGCGCAAATGGAAATAATTGTTAGAACAATATTTTGAAAGTAAAAAGTAAAAAAAAATATAATACAATTGTGGAAACTGGCGAACCGTGTAACACCCTCCATTTCCTCAATAATGCACATTTCGGAAAAGTTCCAAATGTAATCGTTATAATAGTGTAAATGGAGATATTCGGTAGGACGAAATTTAAAAAAAACAACTGAAAAACAAGAAAACTATTACACAATTACGGAAATTGTCAAAACGTACAACGCATGGCATTTCCACAGCAATGCATATTTCGCCAATGTTCCACTTTTATGCCTTATAATATCGTTACTGGAGGTAGCTAGTCGGACCGGATTGAGGGAAACCAAAAAAAAACTTTGCTGAAAAAAAAACTCACACTCATGACAAGCGGCATAGATATGATACGCATTAGTTGAAAATTCGCTGAATTGCTGCAGGAATTTTTTTTTTACTTCAACTATGATATCATCTACTCGAGGTTGTTTCCTGATTCAGGAATCCCGTATCCTGTCCACAAGTGTTACTCCTAATATTTGTTCCATGGCTCGTTCAGCCGATCAGGTTTATTTTCCGCTTGTTTAGTAAGACACCAAGCTTCGGCTTCATGGGTAATCACGGGCAGTTTGCACTGGTTGTACATATTGCTTTTGAGTGATTGAGGTAGGTTACTATTCATTATTGGGGAGGGCTTTCCGAGTGCTTCCCAGCCCATACCTATTCTGCGCCGGATTTTTTGCTCGTGGCTCGCTTAAGTGCTTCGGGTCTCGTTGTTCAGGTAAAGAAGTTATATAATTTTGGTTCTTAGCGCTTCCATTTGCCAAACTGAAGAGTCTGCTTTCGGCATGCTTATTCTCCATTAATTTAGATTTATTCCTATTTCTTTAATTCTTTTAAGCCCCGCGGCCAGGCTGTCTGATTGTAGTTCTTCAAGCATTTTTTGCTGGTGTTTTGCAGTCCCACTCAGCAGTACTATGCCCTTGCAAACCTCGAATGGCTCAAGCATTCTCCGTTTAACTTTGAGCCTGTGTTTTCCCAGTATATCTTACTGAATATCTTCTCGAGACATGCTGTGACCAGCTTTCGCGAGATGGTGTCTCCCTGTCTTACTCCCTTTCGGATCGGGAATTTATCGCCTTTGTTGTGAAGTGTTATCCTACCCGTGCATCCCATATGTACGTTGTCTATGAATCCAATGTTGTTCTCTTGTAGACCCTCATCCTTTTATGCTTTGGCACGGCGGAAGTTTGTACTAATTCAAATGTTTTCTCATCGTTTAGAAATGCCATGCAATTGCGCTTAGTGTATTCTGCGAATTTCTCTATCACTTGATCGACAACATGGATGTGATTCATGGCTGAGCACTCCTAAACGCAGCCTGCTCTCTCGGTTGTAAGGAATCAAGGTTGTCTCCAATGCGGTTAACTGTAACTTTGGTAAGTAGCTTGTAAACAAGTGAGAGTAGGCTGACGGGTCTGTAATTTTTGAGGTCCTTGGTATCTGCCTTTTTTGAATCAGAATATTGCTACAGTTTTTACAGGCTATAGATACATTTTGAGTTCTTAAGACTTGCGAATATAGTGCTGCAAGTTTTTACAGCATTACATCTTCTCCCTCCGGGAAACGATCTACGTTATGCCCTCATTACTTGCAGATTTTCTTATTTTCGTGTCCTTGAAAGCTTTTCCTACTTCCTTTTAGTAACTAGTGGGACATCGCAAGCTAAGTTTGTATTCTCAGTAGTTTCCCCTGATCTAACGTCGCTAGCATACAATCTGGTGTGGAATCGCTGTGCTACCTTCATTACTTCATCTATGTTGTGCATAATGTTACCCTGTTCGTCTCTGAGCGCCTACATTGTGTATTTGCCGATGGCGAGTTCCTCTTAGTTCATCTCCAACTTCCTCCAGTTTGTAGAGTTTCCTCGATCACTGCCATGTTACATGCAGGAACATCGTTTATTTTACTTGGTTAATCAATTTAGAACGCTCTGCTAAGTCAATTTGATCAACCGCAATTGGCGTCTTCATGTTCTTATGTTTCGCCTTATTTCCTTCGTTTTCTCAATCAGTTTTTCAGTTACGTTCCTACATGTTGCTTCTCCCATAGCCTCTGCACATTCTCTGACTGCCGTTGTTAGGTTGGCGTTTAGCCTGTCTACAATATCCACCTTCTCTTCGTTGAGAAGCGCAAATTTGTTTTGTAGAGTACACTCCATATTGGGTTTCTTACTTTTCACGAGGTTCCTTCTTTCTATTTTGAGAGTTAAGCTTACCTTCCTTCTAACCATCATATGATCGCTTCTCTGAATCTTACTTAGCACCTCTATGTACTGCGCAATACCTCGCTTGTCACCTAAAATGAAGTTATTTCGTTTTTTATTGGACCATCACGAATTGTTCATGTGAAATTCGTATATTCTTTTGTGGTAGAAGAATGTGTGCCCCAACCACAAGCTATTTCTCTACGAAAATTACGCTAGTCTATCTCCTCGACTGTCGAGAGCTAGCCCAAAGTTCGCACTGACCTTCTCCCTTTCTTTTCTCTTGTTTCTGCGAAAACAAAGATTCCCTGTTTTAGCAGAAACAACGCGTACTCTTTGAACTCTAGCTGCGGTTGCTTTAATCTGGACTTTTTTTTTGTTTTTTTTTTTCCCAGCGGACGGCTCTGGCGGTTAAGAACGGTGCATTTCGGCACGCAGCACCGGAAAAGAATGAAATAAATGAGCAAAAACACAGTCCCGGCAGTAAGAAGAAACCCGGAACCGACGGCGCCACTTGGACTGGCCGGCAAGCTTCTCTTGCGTTCGCGGGAATAACCCGCACAGCGTCAACTGCGGCTGCGGTCGCTTTAAATTTGATTCCACTGCGGCTCTGATGAGAAATAACGGTGCGCTCGCGCGCGCACAACCAGCAAATAAATAAAGAAATTAATAAAGTATTTTCGCAAAATTTGCATTTAAAACTTTCCGTATTATGTAGTCAGTGAGGGTACTCCAGGCTTCCCGACATTGTTATAAATACTGTTGCCTAAATTATGCCACTCACAAAAGAAAAAAGGATCCTGGGCCATCTCCACTGTCGTGAAAAATGGGGAGTGGCGAAGCATGCAGTGTTTAAGTGTATTCCTGGCACCTTGATGTTTTTTCTCACGGAGATGAAACCATCGGGCAGTAGAGGTATACAGCGTAGCTGTAAAATTCTCGTGTCTTTCAAACATAAAGTGTTCTATACCGAGGTGTTGAAAAATAGGCGTCCCGGTGTGTTATTTTAGTACGCGTTATATTACAGCGCGAGCCGCGAACCCGGCGTTTTGGCACGGTCAGTACTTCACGACGACGTTCAAGCGCGAGGCGTATGGGAGTGTCCCGGTGTTTTTGTACCGTGACTACATCGACGATGACATAGCGACGACGACATGAGACGCCAATAGCCCCAGCTCCAAGCCGCCCTCCTTCCTAATGTAACGGTCGTGCGTGTGTCCCCACTTCTCCGAGCCAGATGGAAAACCTTTGGCCGCAGGAAGGTTTCCCGTGGGAACGCGTGGCAGCATCGCAAAGGACACGTTTCCTTTTGCCTCGGTGCGAGCCAAGCTTCCCTTCACTTGACGCGTTCTTGGCGTGCCGCGTCGTCCACCGCCGCTGTAGGTGGCCCTTCTTGCCTTCTCCCCGCCGCTGCTCGGATGTAGGAGGAGAAGGAGATAAAGAGGAGCGAACGGAGAGGATTGAGGTTGGACTTGGGGTGACCGTCTTGCTTTTGACCTGTTTTTCAACACCTCGAGCCCGCCGAGCTACCGGTCCTGCCCGCCTCCCTTCCTGACCGCGGCCTATAGCTCGAGCTCGCCGAACTAACGGTCCGGTACTGCCTCTTGTTCCTGCCCTCGGGTTCACTGCGCAGCCCTTTCGAGCCACCGGGCCCACACTGCCTCCACCTCCTAGCCCCGAGACCCACTTGGCCCGTCTGCGTCCCGTCGACGTGGCACTACCCCTGAAACCCGAACGATTTCGCCCAACCTGGTGAGGAAGTTGGCACCGCTGAGGCACCCCATTAAACTAATTGTTAATGATTTTTTGCCCGCCTCAATGTATCTCATTTCCTCTAAGCTTTGCGTGGTCCCACGATAATATAAGTTTGTGACTAACCGATTACCGAGTTTGACACTGATATTGTGATCAATTCTACTGCGTTGAGAGAGACGCAAGATATAGTGAAAACGTTTGTTATAATTTCAGTAGGAACAAGTTTTTTCCTGCAGTGATGTGAACGGAGTGACCCCTTTGGTAACTGATGTTACTAGGTAATTCAACAATGCACCTATTTTTTAGTAGTCCTCCTGCTATGTGGTCCGTGTACACAGTACATGGTAAACCCTTTAACAACAGCGTGCACGTCCCCGTAATCACTAAAAGGTATCATTTATACAAATTGTAATGGCGTGATTGATTTGTTCAGAGAAATAATGCACGAATAATCGAAACTTGTTCACGCAGAGCACAAAGTTCAACGCCGGAAGCTTTTATATGTAAATGAAGACGCCACATGCTGGATTCTTCAAGATCTAGACGTGTATTCTACTGTGGGTGAGTGTATTTATTGCTTCAGTAAGTGTGACATCTGTGCACGATTGAAGTTTTACACTGAAGTGGTTTATGCTGACTGCGTTCTATGGCTCCAGTGTCCACTGAAAAATGCCATGACAGTTCTCATTTTTGCTTCAAGTGTTGTTAGTGAACCCCGATTTTGCGCAGTTATCTAACTGCGCCATATACAGTGGACAGTAATGTTTTACGCGACACCGCTGCGGTGTTATGTTTCTTTCACCTCCATGAAATATGTTGTTGCGAAGCATAGCAAGGTGAGGTGTAGAAGAGAAACACCTGCCATTCTGTAATGATGGCTTAGACGAGGCGTGCATCACGGCGAGAACGTAAATTCTATACAGTCGACGCGAGCAGTTTTTGGAACGACGCAGAAGGGGAAACCGTCATTGTATCGACATGTTAGTGCACCTTAAAGGGACACTAAAGTGATACGTAAACGCTGCGGGATTACTAGCGCAAATTGTAGTCCGGAGTCCCCAGGCCATGTTTCGACCACTCTGGGCGCATTTACGCGATTTTATTTTAGCAGCAGCAAAAAATTTTGAAAATGCGAAAATTTAATTCAAACTGATGTCGTCCTCTCTTTACGCTCGCCCTTTTCCTGTGGCGTTTTCGTGTGACGTCGGGAGGGGCCGAGCTGGCAATTGGCTGCGCTACTGCACGGCTCCCCGGCCTTCAGACAGAGTCAGTCGGCCCAGCGTTTCGTCCGCCGGCCGCCGACGGGTCGTCGCAATTCGTTCGCTCAGTTGAAACGAAGGCAGGACACGTTTGTGAAGGAAGAATGTGCCTTTCTTACTTGGTTAGTTGTACACTGTATCTAGCTCCAAGTCAAGGTCGCTTCACACAAGCGATGCACAAGCGCACATCCGACGCTTCGCTGACTGGTACGCCAGTAGGAAAAATATAAGGCCTCTTGAAGGCGGGAGAAGAGTCAGCGAAGTCAATATAGGTACTAAGAAATAAAATCAACTGATAGTTTTACCGTACAGCGTAAAATAGGGTGCGGGAAGCATTTTTGCGCTGGGCGAACAAAGCACAGCCGCAGCAGCACGATTACGCATCTGCGAACGCTTTTCCGCCTAAGAAATGCAATTACTAAACGTGAGATATTGTGGAAACTTGGGGGATGCCTACTGCACGAGCGCAAAACAACAAATAGTCACCCGAAGCTGCTTGGAATGTTAAAAACTAAATAATGTGTAAACTGGTTATATATATATACCTTATATTCCAAGGTCGGCAGCGCGCGCGCGTGGCCTAGAGGGTCGGAGAGCTAGGTATATCAGAGCGGGAGTTTTCCAAGTCACAAGTTCGAATCCTCGCGGTTACGTGGTTTTTTTTTTTATAAGTTAACTTTGTCCTTTTCGCCGATGTTTTCTATACTGAGTTCACATTTTTTTGGTCCGCAACGTTCATTGCTCCACGAACTATTTCACAGAACGCGCGCAGGCTGGCACTGGTGCGCTAGCGAGTTCTGGTTGGCATGCTGTTGCCATAAGCACCGGGGACTGCTTGCGGGCACAGGCCAGAATCAACAGACCCTTGGCCTGGTGCGAACACGCTTTTTACGAATACAGGCATGAGTGAGGCAAGCTCCAAATATAGGGAAAAAGCGCATGTATGAGTGTCTGCGGGGACGCGGAGGGGGTTCATGCACTGCGTAGGCCTCGGCTAGTGAATGCTACGATTCCAAGCCGTCCTGGGAGGCTTATATTATGCATTTTACAGCCGACAATATGGCAGAAGCGCGGTACAATGATTACTGAGATATTGAGATGACCATCCAACAACGCCAATTGGTTGTGTTTTACAGAACCGAAACCGAAACCGAAACTTATGTGATTGCTAACCTTTGGCATCGTCCAATCACGGTGCCCCTCCTCCCAACGTCACAAACGTCCCACCTACATGCGCGGTTTGCGGCCGCTGCACCAAACCGCGCATGTAGGGGGAGTTTTTCTTCTTTCGCGCTTTGTAAAATAATTACCGATTTGTCAACCGGATAATAAACGATGAAAAGTGTGCTAATTTGAGCCAGTCTACGCAGTGAAAGCAAAAACGGGAGCTTGACAATTCACTTCAGTGTCCCTTAAATTTGTAGGTAGTCTAAATTAACCCGTGGCTCAAACTAAGGGGCGTCGCATTCCCCAAGTGTAGCTTTGTCGCGTAAAATATTATTATTAACAATACTTAGCACAAAAATATGCGGAGTCGCTCGCTAACCAATTTTAGTGGTCGTCTCTTTCTATAATGCCGGACACTGTGAACGCAAAAAAAATTCACAATCTTTTGCCGGTAACATTTGCGTTATTCACACTTATACCAAAACCGCTGAGGCCTAATTTAGGACATGGGCGAAATCAAAAACGCCCGTGTTCAAGATTTCGGCGCATGTTAAGCGTCCCTAAGTGGTCAAAATTAATACGGATCTTTCCAATTCTGCGCACCTCATCGCCTGTGTAGCGTCGGCGCGTTAAACTTTACGAGCAATCACTTGTACTAAATACATTTTCGGCAAAAAGGACCGTCCTATGGCAAAGGTTTCCCTGGGCATCACCGAATGATTTTAACCAGTAACAAGCTTTCAAGAGCATAATTACAGATACTTTCAAAGCTAACATGAAAAGAGTTCGTCTTATTTATTTGATGGGTAACACCTTAACCAAGTAAGCAATCAGAGCAAAAAGACCGACGAAAGGAATTGGACTTCGAGTTCTGTCGGGGGTAAAATGAGCAATATGGCAGTTTTCAAACTTGACGTAACCCAATACAAGGAACATACTCGATGAAATCGTTCTGTCTCAGTCTGTTTGTAGAGTAAATTCTGGTCAAGCCATTCCTGAGAAGCGCCAGTCATTTAAATTTTGTTAAAGTTCGTCATAAGAAACGCCCCTGTTTCTCTAGCACGTTGCACTCCGTTCACACCGACGTAATTTGCCGTTGTCGGGGCCGTTTCTGTTTTTGAGGACATGGCAGTTTTATCTTGTCAAGCTGCTGCCTTTCCAGTCTGCAAACTACCTATACTTTTCAAATCCCGTGATCGGTCAACAATTATGAGGAAGAATCAGTTAAACATGGATTCGTTCACAAGTCGTAGACCTTCAGAGCGGTGCCCGCTGCTTCGATCGCCACTCGGCTTGCGCCCTAGTCCGCCGTATCCCCTTCTTCCTCCGGCAATCATACAAAAGCTGCCTCGTCGGGGCTGCAGTCCTCGACTGACGAGATCTGTCATACGCCTCTGTCAGTTACACACAGCCCCACACTCACAACGCAGCGTGTGTTGTTCGTCGCACTCATCGTGAGTGTGAGCTGCGCCACCGAACTTCCAACACGACGATTCGGATGCTTGCAGGAGCTGTCCCGGGGGCCGCCACGCATATACTTTAAAGATTCAGGCTTGCCGCTTCTGAGTCCCCCTCCCCCAGGTTGGTTTGGCGCCGTGCGTAATACGAATACTCAGCTAAGTTCGTAGATCAAAGGGCAAGACCTAATGAAACGGCGATGCCTCCGGAGAGGCGAGCTGAGAAGACAGCGGCGGGAGCAGCATGGCCAGCGTCTACCGTCTTACAAATGGCAGCTGCACTCGCTCGCGGTGCACACCTACTTTCTCTGTCGGCACGAAGCGCCCAGAAACGGCAAAGACGTTGAAACCACCAAAAAGCTCCAAGCTGAGCGGGCCCCGGTCGACGGCATCAGTGTACGTCATGGTCGCTCGTGGGCTGAATGTCCAACGAGACAAACCATCCATAGAGCTGGCAGGTCCAATCCATCACGTGATTGACGCGAATGACAATTCACGGATACGGAAGATCCAATCGAGCTTGAATTTGCAACTTGACAAAAAAATCCGCTGAGACGGAGGACCCAACCGAGACGAAGGATCCACCGAGGCAGAAGATCCACTCGAGTTAAATGTCCACCGAGGTGAAATATCCACCGAGGTGAACGGGCTAACAATAAGACAGGTTTAGTGAACTCACTCAGAAAATCCAGATAGCGACGGGTTTGAATTAGCTGTGGAAAAATTTACCTCATCAAACTTTACTGATCATTTGGCACTTGTTGGTCTTATGCATGCAGGACTCAGTCTTGCGTCTATGTAACGTGTTGCACGTGATTATATTGTCCCGCAATGTTCTGGTCAATTTCAGCAACATCGTTTTTCACTAAAGGGGATAATAAAGTTTCGTTTTGAGTATACTGCAATTCGTCAAGTGTCTAATCCGTTGGTTCCTCTCACACAGTGTGGTGGCATCACTAAATACACGTGAAGATTGGTGTAGGAAAATGACATTTTGATAATTACCAGTAGGTTAGAAAAAACGAACTTCTTGCACTTGTCACTTTTTTAAGTCAACGCACGATCCCTCCTATTGAGTGGGACGGTGCACTACTAAAACCTGATGCAAGTTATGTCGGGTTCAGACTGTAGCCGCACCTGTCGTAATAACTTCAAAGAATGACGTCATAAACGTCTCAGCGAGCCGAACTTGTTGACGCCGTTTTTTTCACGTTCGTAATCACGATATGGCTTTTTCGTCGGTAATGTGAACATAGCCCTAAACTTGACGAGAATAAGCCTGCATGACAAAAGTAGCTGGAGAGATAGCGGAATCCATAATTGAATCTGTGTACCGTCGCCAACCACCTCTGTCAATATTTCACTGAGCCCCTTCAAATAAAGCTGTTCAATATTGTACAGCTGTAGTGTATTACATGTGCGGAAGATGGAAAAAAACATCCGAGGGTGACAAACATTTCCGAACTGTTAAAATTCAGTTAAAACTGGACCTTTCGGAGTAACAGATACTGTCAAGGCTTTGCGGACAGCAGTAGGTGTGCGAGGAGAAGCTACCGACCAATTTATGGCGGCTAATTCGTTTTCACGTGCGCAACACTCGAGGCAGAAGAATTTCTTGCTTTTGCAAGTTTATCTTTCTGCTCCCAAGTTTTTACTTGATGGAAAAACTACTATAGTTGCCAACAATCAATCTGAAACTTCGTTTTCGCTAGCGCTATAACGTTTTCATGCATTGTGCTGCCATATTTTAGAGAAAACATTGTTTAAAAAGAGATTGTTATATAAAATGCATTTCTAGTATCAAGGGTGCAATAAAACCTTTAAGATGGTAGAGAACACAAGAAAAAAAAACTTCGAACAAGATACAATCCACGATTGTCGCCAACATTTCAGCAAATAGACTTGCTTTGACGAAGGCAAGTCTCTTTGGTGAAACATTTCTTATATGAATGGGCGAAAAGTAAAAACGCCCGTGTGTACGAGATTCCGGGGCACGTAAAGATTCCCAGGTGGTCAAAATTGATTCGGAGCCCTCCACTACGGCGCGCCTCATCGCCTGCGTTGCGTCGGCACGTTTGAACCCGACAATACATCAATCAATTCTTATATCAATCTATGCGAAGGCCGTAATACCATTACACTATTCTGAGCTCTGCGCCCAAGGCTGACAAGAGTCTGCGACGTTGTTTCTTTTCCGCCAATCACTGACCTTCTTGGTGAAAGTCAACCTTAGGAAGAGTCCAGTGAACATTGCACACGCCAGAAATAAAAACGAGTTGGAACTTTAAGAAGACTACAAAACCTAGTAAATGGGTTAATAAACCACATCCAAGGCTTTTTTTTAATTGTTCAGCATCTGTTCATGCTTGGATTGCATAGACGGGCGAAAATGAACATGGTTTTGGCCTGTCATGCAGTCGCCAATGCCGCATGTAAGTTTTAAAGCCCGAAAGAAGAAAAAGAATTCCTTGCGAGGTCTGCGGCGGCCCCAGTAACTGCAGCAGTGAGGCGAAATGACGCAAACTCATCCTGTGATGTAATGAATGACGACAAAGATTTTACAGTTGTGCTTGGCAACTGCGTTTGTGTAAAGGTTGTTTTAGGAACTAGCTTAGTCAAATTCGCAACAATTGCGTCGGAATATGGTTATTGTAGTTTATTTTTTGAGGGTACGCAGTTTCGGTTCCGGTTTCACCGCGCAACACACCCATGGCTTCCAACAATATTTGTGATCATGTATTAGCCATACTTCAGGAGTCACCACGACCCTTAGGTCACAAGTTTTTCACTTCAGAGAAGGACCGGATTAGTATTCTATCACCATTCCTGCGAGCCAGTATCGTTTCATATAACTGAAGTACGACGCATAGCCGTAAACTGCATATGCCTGTGCAACGGCTACGTCTGTAGAAAATCTAAAGACAATTAAAAGCAATGTGATATACACAATAACGAAATAAAAGCAACTAAAGTTGTTATCATCAATTGTAAAACTTTTCACAAGGTGAAATAGCAGACCGGTCTTAAGCGAGAACACACATTTCCGTTCACTAATACTGCACAAAGAAACGTAGTAGCTGGTCATCAGATATTTGTGGGGTTTACGGTGAAGCCTACTACACAAACTTTATTCAAGCAATGCTCAGCTTAGTAGCTCGAAGTATTGCAATCCAACACGCACCGAGCAACGTCCAATATGACAGGGATGGGCCTCGACATATACTTGTTATTTATAGGCTTCGTTGCATGTTACCGAAGTCTAATTAGATGAAGCAGAAAAAGAGTGGCATCCACTGTGTGGGTTCAGGTATAGCCGTAAAGGCCCTCTGTTAGTGGCCGTTTGTGTTTAAGTGGCCAATTCGCCACCGTCGCGGCCGATAGTACGGAGAAAAATTATGTAGGTGAGATCAGTAGGTGCGGGAGAGTTGTCCGGACGTTCACAATCTCCGATGAACTGGAGCACCGGTGTTCAGCCAGTGCGTATGTAAAGGAAAGTTTGACATCCACCTAAATGCAGCCAGACGGCTACAAAGGAAAGCTATACAGCTTTCTCTAGACTTCGCAGTTGAATAAAAAATTGCCCTGGTCCAGGATTCGAACCCTGGACCACTGCTTAACCGGAGCAGTCGCTCTACCGACCGAGCTAACCAGGAGGCCAGTCGTTAGTAGCGCGAAAGCGAATTGATCAACAACTCCAAGTAAAGGACAGGTGTTAATCGACCAGATTTTACGGGAAAATCCCTAAGGTGGAGTAAGTTTCTGTAAAGGAAAGTTTGACATCCACCGAAATGCAGCCATACGGCTACAAAGGAAAGCTATTCAGCTTTCTCGGAGACTTCACAGTTGAAGAAATATTCGTCCTGGTCCTGGATTCGAACCCGGGACCACTGCTTAACGTCAAACGTTCCTTTACAGAAACTTACTCCACCTTGGGGATTTCCCCTAAAATCTGGTCAATTAACACCTGTCCTTCATTTCGAGTTGTTGATCAATTCGCCCTCGCGCTGCTAGCGACTAGCCTCCTGGTTAGCTCAGTTTGTACAGTGACTGCTCCGGTTAAGCAGTGGTACCGGCTTCGAATCCTGCACCAGGACGAATTTTTCTTCAATGCGAAGTCTCCGAGAAAGCTGTATAGCTTTCCTTTGTAACCATATGTCTGCATTTAGGTGGATGTCAAACTTTCCTTTGCAGAAACGTACTTCGGACTTTAGCTGCAGAATAAAGTTTCAGCTCTCTCGCTCTCTCCACCTTGGCGATTACCCCTAAAATCTGGTCGATTAACCACTGCGTATACATTGGCTCGGCCTTCCTTAGTGCAAAACCATACTTGTTAGCTTGAAGCGCTACAAGGAGGTTTTCCGGCCCATTTCTGCAGTCCGCAACATGTACATAGCGGGTCATGACGATTTCTGAAGCATGACTAATGCGGAATTACGAAAACGACAGAAACCACAGGGCGGCACCGAAACCGAAACTATCTCGAACTCCCAAAAATAAACCACGAAACTACATTCTCACAATTACACGTTATTCTAACAGCACTAAAGCGTTAAAAAAAGCGCAAAGAAAAAAATAGGATAGACAAAAACGTAAAAGCGTATGCATGAAATTTAGAACGTCAAACATCGTGCAATCATAGTGCTAGACAAGTTAACCTCATAAATTGTCACGGTAAATGGTAAGGAGCACGCAGAAAGATTATCACTTTTGAATACATTTTTGCACTCAATACGTTCATGTAAACGCATTCAGAGTAGTCCAAACCTGGTCTATAGGGCTACAGACTTTATTCTGCACAAGGTATCTCAAAATGTTTCAGTGATTCAGTAAAAGATCGCTCTAGGAAATTCTTCAAACATCTGTATTTATTCACATGGCAGAAACTTGTACTTCATCGAGTCGATAAAGTATTTATTTATAAAATGCAAAATAAAAAAAGATAGCCACGCGGCATTAGCGGCTACCGTACCCACAGCAACAGTGACAGGGAACTCTTGCAATGTGATCTGACGATGCCCCGGATTTTAAACTACATGTATTAGCACTTGATTGTTTGTCAATGTTATATTTTGAGGAACTTTTAGCACTATTGGCAAGAATGTAGTTGTCTTTTATTTTGAGAGTTGTTCAAACGAATTTCAGTTTTGGTCCCCTGCAACAACATGCTTGGAGTCGAGCGTTATCATTGGTTTTGCTGTCGCTGTGGCTGCATGGTAAGTCAGATAAGGCTCGCAGCACTCCTTAGGCTCGTAACGTTCACTAGCTGAAGAGCACGCAGTGACGGCATGTCCTCCGTGCCATCGAAGACGCATAACTGCGGGGCGCTTCTCCCTCAACTTCTGAGCTTGCCAGGCTCGTCTCTCTGTACTAAGAGGCACGTTCACATTAGGCCGATGGTCGGCCGATTCGGCAGTGTCTCTGCAAGCTGTCGGTGATATGTCATTACGGCGCCAACGAAAACTCACCAGCGCATCAGTGCTTTTCTTCACACAGTCTCTAAACTTGCTCATAATGCATTGATGATTGTAGCGCAAAATGGTGAATGCAGTACAGAAAGCATTACCTACACAGAAAAATTAACTGCTAAACAAAAAACAAATTCTACCTGATTCAACAAGGCTGCCGTCAAAAATTCAGCAAGATTACACGGGCGTCCATTTTGCCAATGTAGAGAATAACCGTTTCACAGTCGAAATCGATTTGTCACCGTTACTTCTATAAAAAAATTCAAGACGTTTCTGCGATTATTAGCTCAGTAGTAACGAATTTAACACGGACCACGTTGGTAGCCGACTTACTACCCGTTAGGCCCAGCGTCCTCATCAATAGTACCCGACCGGCCGCCCCGAACTTTCCACTAAGGTGACTCCCTGCAATCAGCCAAATCTTCTACGCTTATTCCCGAGGGTGACGGTGGGCACGTCTCCCACAGCCTCCAAACTCGGCCGCTTCTTCACCTGCGGCCACCGTCCTTCGGCTCCCTGCCGTGGACAGCCGGCCCCTCGAATCCGCACCATCCGCGCCACTGCTAGGCCTAGCGTCACTTCAACGCCGATATAATGGCTGCGCAGCGGCGGCGAAGACGCAGCTGTAAAGGACTCCGCCTGGAAAGCGGCTTCATTTCGGAGCCGGCATTCTTGAAGCAGGAATTTCCACATTGTGTGAGTGTGTGTGTCTGTATGTGTGTCCGTTTACGTATGTATGTGTGTCCGTTTATGTGTGTCCAGCTGTTTACTGCCGCTATGTAGGCGTCAATATAAGTGAGTGACATGCCGCGATGGCCGCCGGCCTACTGGACATTATAGTGCACCGAATCTGACGTCGGGACCAAGCAAGGCTGCAAAACTACCACGGTCTCTATAAAGGCCATGCCTCCGGAAAGCCAAAATGGGAGCAGGATGCGGAAATCGCCAAAACTCATCGATGATATAGAGAGAAAAAGAAAAACTTTATTGTTTGCCCCCGAAAGGCTAGGCTACCCTTCCCATCCTCTTCAGCCATCGACCAGGAACACCTCTCCTTGGCGGTGGCCTCTGGCCTCGGCCATCCGGACAGCCCAAGACTGAGACTTGGCGTCCGATCTGATCGGTATCGTCTCCCACTGCTGTGGTGTAGTTATCATAAATTGTAGCGCTGCGAAAGCTCCTCCTGCCCATAAAGTAGACCATGAAGAACATTGAAAAAAGAATTCACTTCGTGTCCTCCTAGTACGACTAGTTGCTTGCGAAGGTTTAGTCGCAGCACATATAATTGCCGAGCTAAGGGCTAGGGGAGAACGTTTAGAAACAAAGACGTCTACAAAGAAGTGAGAGAACTGAAAAGAGAGCTCGATGACCTGAACCAGTACAGCCACCACTAGAACTTAAAAATACGTGGAATAGAACAAGCCGATGATGAGGATGTGCTGAATCAAATTATCACGATAGCGCGTAAACCGGTATCCCTTCATGTGACGACACGGGACGTAGAAGCTGTATGCACAGGTTACCATTGAAGACTGCTAAGCTGTCTGTTGTCCTTGGCCGTTTTAGTAGCGCGTAACCCAATAAAACCCAATAGTAGCGCGTAACCCAATATCAGTGGGCGTAGATAGGCTGGTGATGATGATGATAAACCCAATAAAAATGGATGGAACAGAGGGCACTGACCAAGGCATCTGGAATTCCCTTCTTCCACAAATTGGCAGCTATTAACAACCAACGTCGGTGGTTGGCAAAATCCAAGGCGAATGAGCATGCCTACCAGTATGTGTGGCAAAGGAACGGCAGGGTAAACGGCAGGGTTAGTGCGGAAACGGCAAAGCGAGCAAGTCATTCAGATTATGAGCGATGATGACCTCTCAAAAATCGCCTAACTAGCTTGGTTGATAATTCTGTGCAATTTTCAGCTTTATGGCCACCAAAATTGTACTTTGCTCCTACCGTCACCTTGAATCGCTCTGTTCTATTCTTATTAACATAAAACCCTTGAGCAATTTGCTGTCACTTTTTCACCTAAATGCACGAACCTGATGTAATAAACACGAAGATTGGTTGATTGTACTGATCAACGCGCCGACGCAACGCACGCGACAGGGTGCGCCGTAGAAGAGGGCTCTGGAATAATTTTGACCACCTCGGGATCTTTAACGTGAGCCGAAATTTTGTACACACGGGCATTTTTGCTTTTCGCATTGATCAGAAAAGCGGCTGCGGAGGCTAATAAACACGAAGAAAGCGCCATATCTCTGAAATCACTGAAATATATAATTTTAGTCCTTGCACTTAATGAAACGCGGCTCTCTAGTTGCACAATGTCATCCTATGATTATAGCTGCGAGTGCCGGTGTCGCCATGAAGAAGAGGCGGCGTAGTTGCACTTTACATTAACAAAGCCATCTAACACACAGTAATTGATTATTACTGTTCAATCGATAACGACTACGAATCTCTGGCGGTTACATGCCGTGCCTTCACTGTCGTAATAATCTACTGGCCTCTGGCTGGTTCCATGGCGCCATTTTCTAATTAAAAAAAAAAGCCATCGCAATACCTCTTATTATATAGTGCACAAGTCGTTATACAAGGAGAAGAGCAGAACATCAACATGCTGATCGTGACTTTCACGAATTAATATATACGGCACCATTTATCAACGTCATCAATTTTCCGATACGCGTGACGCCAGGTAGCAAAAGACTAATTGACCTGTGGCTCACACGTTCCTGAGATGAAATTGCTCATGCTGGTGTCTTTAGAACGAGGATTAGTGATCACATCCCTTCCATCGGTTGTGTGCCAGTGGGGATTTCGCATAAGCGTCAAGATTCCGGATCCCTTTTTAGTTGTATTTCTGATGATGGTCTCGCCCTTTTCAGCAGTATTATTTGAAGTGTTACATTTGATGGTGCTCAAGAATCCGACAGGCCCAATAAAGCATGCACGTTTATCTAGCTATTGTTCAAGAAGCGTATTGTACACAATTCTTGATTTGATCAGTTCGTAGGTGCAGCAGGTCTAGGAAATCATGGACTACGCAAGCTTTAGTAATAAAATCAATCACCGAAAGAAATTATTTAATATGCTTATCACGATGAAGGATGTTTCTATATTCGAAGAATTGAAAAAAAAAAAAACAAGAAACAACTTAAATGCTGAACTAAAATAAGCTAGTGCAAACTATTACATAAACGAGTTTTCAGCTGCGTGCAACTCCCGAAAAAAAACATGGGCACCTATGAATTTAATCTACCCTCATTCACGTCATATAGATCCTTGTAAACTAGCCTTTCGTTGGCCAATCTCGCACAAGAGTTTTTGAAAAATAAACTTAAAGCACACTTTCGAATTCTTGCACAACCACAGACGATTCACTGCACCTATTAGTTAACAAACTCAGAAGAAAAAATATCAAACTGGGATTTTCTAGCTCCGAGAACGCCGCTAAAAATTGCAACTATTACAAAGAAAATAAAAGACATCCTTGCGCGAGTGGTTATGATGGCTTTGCGATACGTCCTGTGTACGCAGAGTGTCTGATATCTTAAATATTCCTCTAGCCCATATCTGCAATTTGATTCTGTGTCACGGCCTCTTCCCGGACCAAATGAAAGGCATACGAGTGCGCGCCATCCCTGTGGAAATCGCGCGACACATTCTCGGGAATTATCACCCGATAACAATTTGAACAGTTTTTTCAACATTCCTGAACACATAACCAACAATTGACTCACTGGTTTTCTTGCAAAAAATCAATAATTCTTAAACGAGTTAAAAGAAAATAAAATAAGGTGTGCCACACGCTTAATTGTAGGCCTGCTACTTTCCTTTTGTACATCAATAATATTGTACTAATACTGGGAAGCCAAGACACAGTGCTCTACGCTGATGACACTAACGTATTCTTCCCTGGTGCTCCACTTTGTAAGGTAATGAACCAAGCTAATAATTATAAGTAATACTTTTTCTTCTGTTTGTCTATAAATCAACTTCCCGTTGAAGTATATAAAACAAATTGCGTCATATTTGGAGCAAAATACAAACGATGTATTTTATGACTGCGCAAACAATAGAAGGGAAAACAATAAAGCAAGCTACATTGCAGAAGGCTTCGGGCGGTTATTGTAGGGAATACCTAAACCAGTCAGAACACGCTCATTACGTGATTGTAGAAATTTCGAAAACCATAAAGCTGCTGGACCGATGTAGGTCAATCTTGCCGTACGGTTACAACAATGGCTGTATTATTCACTGGTTTATTCTCGCTGATGCAATCTGATGTAGCGAACAACTACAAATGGTTATCGGGAACGGATCCTGGTTTTACAAAGCTATATCTTCGATTTAGGAGAAACCTTTCGCCCGGTGACCATACACTGCCATTTTTTCATAAACACAAAATCCTAGTGATTGAACGCATCTATATTCACCGTTTCTCTCTGCGAATATACAATTACTCAAAATATGATGCGACGCCATGTTTACTGAGTTACAAACGGTTCAGCATGCTGTACCAAGTTCAGACCGGACCCATATATATAAAAAAGTGTGGAACGCTCTTTCAGACCCAGCCAATTAAATGTAATATACCTGATATTCTAAAGAAACATTCAGTGAAGCTGCACTCACACGCAAGACTTGCATTGCGAAGATGTTGTAGGTGATCGTTCACGGACAAAAAGTAGAGTTTTAGTATCCTGGTGATGTGGGGGTTGACGTTAGCGACATGAAATTTTAATGACCTTAAGTTGAATGAAGCCAGAGTCGTATCCTCATTTTCGACGATGTTTTCTTACGCTACTGTGCAAGCACGACTTATCGTCTCTAACGGATGCTTGCACACCGAGCCTATCGAAGGGCGGCCTATTCCTCGGCAGTGCGAACTATCCACGGCCCGGTGATGTGGAGTAAATGATCAACTACAGCACCTTCGACATTGAAGTCACAGCTCTTCTGCGGTACAGAGCGTATGCGCACGATGACACGTGGACTAACGAACGACCGGCGTACGGTATGAGTTGTCTTTGTCGTTCCGAGCAAGTGTTGCCGCGATACGCTTAACGCTGCAGGTTTTTTTTGCGGGCAGTGTTGGCCAATCTTCCTAAGTGAGTGTTTCTTGGCTTGCCGAACGTGCGCTCGAGGAAGGCGAGCACGAGCACTCGTCATTTTTCTTGCTATTATTAACGGCGGACACCATACACAGAGGATTTGCTCAACATCTTCGCTGCTAATAAATCTCCGCAATGGCCTGAGATAGCCTGTGAGCAATAGACAACTGCTACATGTAAAAAATGTGTAAAAGCCCTCATGCGAATCCTTTATAATTGCCTTGTATTTGTATATACTAATCTGCATTACCTTGTTATTGTTTTATTTTTATTTCTCTTATGTAAATATAATATCCCGCTTTCGAAGCGTGCTTTGAAGTGGCTGTGAACTTTTTATCGCATTCTGTGAAACAATGTGTTATTTTATTGAAATGGTGCATAGCTATGCACAGCGCACGTGAAGCGAAGCCCAGACAGGCGTCAGGTAGTCGCATGTTGCCTCGCTTGCCTTGGCAGCACGGCGTATTTATCTGTCGTATTTAAATGTAATGCGGCTGCAATCATTGTCTGTCAGAAATAAATTGTATTGAACTCAATTGAATTAAAAAAAATGGCTGACGATTACTATGACCCATGCTGCAAAATTTGAGCGCAGCCCAAACTGCAGTCTTTCGGTCACGGCACCTAGCGGCTGCGTCCCGGGGAGTTATCGCATGGTCACCGAACTCACGGCGGCGCGAGCAACTCTGCCCTTATCTCGTAGCGCGTCGCCGCCGGCGAGCATGTTGTTTTAATCGTGTTTGAACCTACCC
This sequence comes from Haemaphysalis longicornis, assembly GCA_013339765.2. NCBI lineage: Eukaryota > Metazoa > Arthropoda > Arachnida > Ixodida > Ixodidae > Haemaphysalis > Haemaphysalis longicornis. The sequence goes on along the minus strand of CM023450.1, from coordinate 164,617,444 downwards.
CACAAAATGTCGTGTCGTTGGGAGGGGCAGCTCAACAAGGAGAACGCGAAGCACATCCACCGGTTGCCTCACTCGTTGTTCAGCAATCATTCTTGAGTGTTGCAGTGTGCTGAGGCAGCACTCCATCGTAGGTACTCTGGATGGCAGTGATGGCCAGCGTCTGTGTCGGCGGCGCGAACTGTGTCTCAGGACGATGAAATGCGTCTCAGTAAGTGAACGCACATCATCGTCTAGATCACGGCGGCACGCTCAGCTATGGCGTCATCTCGCAGTGCGTCGCCACCGCTCAGCATGTCTCACTGCCTGCCTCTCACACTTTTTCCTGCGTCGCCTCCGAGCAACGTCTCGTGCGGGCTCAGCATGCTGCCCTGCACCTCACACGTTCGCCACACTTTCCTCTGCAGTTTTATTTCTGGTCTTTGCTTGCTCGGTTACGACGCTGACGCCGATGTGAAGCCACAGTAGAGGCCGCCAATATGCTGCGCACTAAAAATTCCCGCCACCTCCGTGTAACGACGACCATGGTCGAACTCGAAGCTTTCTTATCGCGAAATAAAATGCCGAAGGGTAAAAATGAAAGCCACTGTCCAAACTGCGTGCGAGTCAAAATCAAAGCTCAACGAGTCGAAGTCGAAAGCGTCTGCGAGTCAAGGTATATAGCTGAGACGACAACCATGGAATTCCGCATGAGAAAGCTTCGTGTTCAACCATCGTCAGAGAAGGGCCGAGGTTTGCATGATATTTTTTATGGCGCAGCCCTTTTGCTGCCGGTACATGGGTTTCCAGGAGGCGGCGACCATCTATGGCCGCGTAAGCGAAAGCGAGCGAACGAAGCAGCGAAGGCCGAAAGAAAATGGAGAGGAGCGTCTTTTGAAGGGTCAGGAAGAGGGCGGCACGCACTGATATGGGGTCATTCCTCTCACTGCCTCCCCCTCACACTTTCACCATGCGTCGCCGCCAAGGTGCGTCCTCTTTCTGACGCTTTCCCCAAACGTTCGCCCCTAATTCGAACCACATGACATTTGCAAGCGAGGTCCAAACACGATTTGGCACAACATATTCTCTGCTCCCGCACGCGTACCTAATACAAACGGCGTGACATCTGCGCGGGAAGTTTAAACGCAATTAGCAAAAATACGCTCGTCGGTACGAGACAAACACAGCGAGATAAGAACAGTAGCTCGCGCCGCCGTGTGTTCGCTAATCACGCGATCACTTTCTGAGACGCAGCAGATATGTGCCGTAGCTGATAAGACTGCACTTAGCGCTGCCCACAAATGTCGCATTAGGGTTTGTAGTAATGATCAGGGTATTTTTAAATCGACGCGTCAAGCAAACGCTGTTCTATCAGGGCTAACAGACACCTTGCCTAAATTATACGGCGTGAAATCGGGTTTAATACACAATCCGCAAAGTGTAACAGTTTACTTTCCTTGTGATTAGTACACCATGAACGGAGACGTCAGTACATGAGCATCTGATTTGTGTAGTATAGTCACAGCAATTGAGTGTAACTATTGTTGCATCCAACGTTACCCAAAACTATTATTTAATAAATGACTGCTGGAGCAAGTCCGCAATTACATCCGATTTGCTTTAGTTCTCACAATTAGTTGAGATTGAAGATGTATTCGTTGCAGAATTCGTGTACCCGTTTAATATAAGGCCGTGTACTGAGGGACAATGGTTACAGTTAATGGCTGTATTTCTTGTTTTGTCGAAACTATCTTAAAAAATTGCATGACAAATGGTCGATAAAACGACTTATCTTAATAAGTGGACTAAATTATTCATAGCAAAGTTGTTATCGTTACAGATCTTCCACCACTCGTAAATTCATGGCCGCCTCCGCAGGTAGTAGTTACACAAAATCGCTGTAACCTTTGTTTGTTTCAAAGTATCAGAAAACAAACATGAAAATTAGCCGCGGAGATGTCTCTAAAATTATAGATAGCAATAAATACATAAGTAAATATAATCATCCACCACTAAACATTCACAGCTGTTCCATCTTAATAGTAGTGTATCGGCTCTAAAGTGTATACAGGGCAACGGTCAGCTGTTTATGAGCAGACACCTTTTCGAGATAGTTTACCCGTGCAGCATGCAATTACGGCAGAATTTAAAGGCCTTTTACACAAAGGATTGATTCAATTTATTAAAACGTTTAACCCACCGACGCTACAAAGGCGGTTAGGCGTGCCGAATGGGAGGGCTGCTTACAAATTTTGACCGCATGGGCATCTTTAATATGAGCCGAAATCTGTGACACACGACGTTTTTGCCCTTCGCCTATATCACGAAAGCACCTGCGCGGCAGGGAATCGAACCCGCGTCCTTGGGCTCAGCTGCGTAGCGCTTTAGCAACTGAGTCATCGCAACGGGTCTGTCGCACAAAGTACCTTCTTCAAATGCATAAAAATCTGAACGAATGCTTAAAATCTGTTTATAATAATCTGTGTAAAAAATGAAAAAAACTCGGTGAATAAATGCCTGTCCAAGATTTATACAAACTAAGCATTTTAACTGCTGATTTTCTCAATTTAATGAACGAAAATTACACTACGTCCATCTCCGCATTAATGCGCAACAGCCAGATTGGGTGCATAGGCAGAAGAAAAAGTTCCTCGGAACTACGAAATGACACTCGGGCTGATCTTAACGTCAAATTAAATTTTGTTCTTAGCTTCCACTATTTATTTGTCACAAACGCATACCACCGACTTGTTGAATACGTGAGCAATCATTACCACAGGAATCCTTCAAATACACCGAAAAAAAAATATTTTATTTCATTGGCTACGTTATAATTTCTGCCTGTCTTGAAGTCATTATGCCAGAATTTGGTAGTCGCTGAAACTACCAAAGCCTGAAAAAGTCTTCTCCTTAGTGGTATTGGGCGCTCTGTAAAACAGAATATTACAAAGAATCACAAGCCAAGAAACGAACGAAGGTGTTCCCCGGGCTCTATATAAAGCATTTTACGCAATTAAAAAAACAATTTCACAACACCAATAAGAAAAACGAAGCTTTTTCTCGCGGTTCTTTGCATTAAAGGTACAGTTAATATATATTCACTGTACATTGCAACATGCAATATACATGCCTGTAACTCAGGAGGCAATACCTAATGGTCCTATATATATTACTGTACCGGAAATTAACTTCCAGGTTTAAAACTCACTCAGTATGTGTGTTATTGTCGTCTACAAGCGGTTTTTTCTGTAATATCAACTTGCAAAAATTGTTATTTTAATTAAGTGTGTTTTTATTTCAGGCGAGAAAAAGTTGGAATGCCAACTCATAATGAGTGCCAGTACCGTCAACGGAGACGTTCCTACAGAGTGTCTCAGCACATACCACGGCTACTGCGGGGAAGTAAAAGCTGGCAGCTACAGATTCGGATGCCTACATGAGACAGACAATAAGGAATTATGCCGTCCGGTCGTAATCCGGCCACTGGGTTGCTAACAGCAAACAACACGGAAACAAAATCATCCTCCCACAATCTGTGCTCACAAAAAAGGACATCTATCGGTTTGGACACGCGCGAGCTTTGTTCGTTCGTAATTAATCAAATAAATAATGCAAAAATAGTATTTGCTTACCGAGTTGACACATCGCCTTCTAAATCTCATCCTTGCTTAGCGCAGTCATTACTATTCTTACATCGTCGCGGTTTCCAAAATAAAATTTAAATTTGCTTCAATGGTGTTTATAGAGAAGCCTTAAAAGCATACCCACATACGTTGTACACAATACATAAAACTTGTACCTCATAGACAACAAAAGACTTAGCAGCATGAATATGTGCATTAAATATTTTAGATGTGTCTGATTTACACCGAGCCTCGTTTTCGTGCTTACCTGAGTGAGAGCAGATACACTCGAAGTTAATTTTTTTCCTTGCCTTTACAAGAAATCATTGACATCCACGCTTCTCTTATTCCAGATTGCACTTACGTTTGATACACACACTGAGATGGCGTTGTTTCTATGCGCACATCTTCTGGTATTTTGTGATTTTCTATCTCTAAAACTACCGCCGTACTGCAAAAATCATAATGAGTTCTCTTTCGGGTAGCAATTCATTTTGGAGACAGACTGATCACCTCGGCTGCGTAAAAGTGGCGGCACTCAAAATCGCGAAGAAAGCTTTCAAATGCGCTAGATTCGCTACTTTGAAAAAAAAAAAGCTGTGATACATACGTTGCCTGTGTGAGAATATGTTTGTGCTAACGACATGGAGAGGATTATTAAAGCGATAATTGAAAGCATGCTATGACGTTGTAGGGAAACAGCGGGTAACGTTCCTTTAAACCTCCATGTTATAACACGCATACGCGTTTCATCACACCCACGGAATACATTATTTCCAAACTCAGGACGCGCCCAGCACGTGATTTCGTACTATTAAGGTATTCACAATGGTCGTATGCAGAGCTTGGATTCAACAACCTGCGTGCCACCTCGTAACGCTTGTATTATTCTCTGTGCATGTCGGGAGAGTTCTTATGCCTTGGGTGCCAGAAATATAGGGCTTCGCAACTTCCGTGGTTCCCACAACTTTTGATGAATAACTCACGTGGTTTCAGAGCATTCGCGTTTCATATAAATATACATTAGAGCGTAAAACCTCAGCATAGCCTGTAGCTATCGTAAAATACATATTTCGAATCCTCGAAGGGTTCTTTTTTGTCCAGGTACTGAACTCTATAGGAAATATAACCGAAATAAAGCGTCAAGGATGTTCCACTCACCCATGACGAAACATCGTGTTTTCGGCGAAGTAGCTGGGTCACAAGACATTGTGGCACAGGGAAGTATGTAGTCATGCATAGCAGAGCTATGGGGTATGTTGTTATTACGACGCAAATTTAATAATATTTATTAACACAGCACATGTCTCAAATGAAAGGCTGATGTGAATCAGTAGCGCCACGTGTATCACGGGCACTTAGCTGTATGCAAGGAGCATATGCATGTGCTTGGTAGGCTGGGAAAAAGAAAATTAATGACTTGTCTACATGCTCATTGCCTGTTTTTGGTTTTATTCACGGGTAACACCCTAATGTAACCAGAGTGGCACGGTGCTTCCAAACACCACACGAATGCTAGTTAGATCAATTGCAACAGCTGCCGTTTTTTTCCGTTTAGTTTAAAAGAATGCCCTGACGTCGCCTTTGCGGCGCTAACTGAATACCCTCGTGTTATGTAAATGTAGAATTTAGGTATACCCTTTTGTTTAGGCCAGCTTCGGCGCGAAAAACATGTTTGAAGTTGAATTTAGCATCCCACACACTAACATTTCAGTTAAAGCAAGTCTCATGTCAGCAGCCCTACCTGCTTTATCAGAGCTTATAAACTAAAGGAGCGATTTTTCTGCCTATAATGGCCTTCGTTAGCTGACTCACAGAAAGGGAGATTCGCTGTAGAGGTTACTGCCACCGCCAGGCCCTCACGAAGCTACATACCATGCTACTGCATGCCATTAAGTCTCCGCGGACAAGCGGCTCGTTCTCCCGCACCATTGTATTTCCCGTCCACCGCGACCCCTCCTTCCAGAGGTCGTCACGTACACACGCGCAATTCTCTGTCCGGAGATCTTTTCTACATTGGTGGCCGCAGAGAAAACGAGTATTCCGCGTCCAGATGCTTGTCGTTCGTTTTCGGACCTTCGTTGGCCAAACAGGAAATAAGTAATTCGTGGCCAGACTGTGTTCGTGTTCCGCCTTCCGCTGGCCAAATGGGAAAAGATTAATGCGTGGCCAGACGCTCTTTGTTCGTCATTAGACGTATGGTGGCTATGGAGAAAGCGTGTACTCCGTGGGCAGATGCTTGCCGTTCATCTGGGGACCTAAACTGGCCAAACAGACAACGCGGCCCCCGTGGCCAGTCGCTTGCAGTTCGTCTTCCGACCTCAGCTGGCCAAAAAGGAAACAAGTAATCTGTGGCCGGACGCGTGCTGTTCGTCTTGGGACGTGTGGTGACCAATGAAAAAAAATGTTCTCTGTGGCCAGATGTTTGCCTTTGGTGTAAAGACCTCGGCTGCAGGTCCCTTTTCTTTGAGAGAAATGCCTTAAACGTATTCAACTCGCATTGTTCCTAGTCTGCTTTGCACAGTGTTTTTACGGCACGGAAGGGATTTTAAAACGGCTCTTTGACTGCACAACAAGAAAACTTGCCGATTTATTCAACATTCAGGGAAAGGGATCGGACTTGTGGCCAACCCTTTTCCGGTATGTCTGAGAAGGAAGTTATACTTACTAAAGGAAAAGCGGTAGATACGGCGTGAGGGCCCTTTTGGTATTTTTACGTATGTGCATGTGCAGCGGGGACACGTGCCTGATTGCTGGGCTCTGAGGGTAGTACATATGTGTTTTCTTTGGGAATAAAATTTTCAGTTGATAACAAGCATTTTTGTCACCGGTGTCGTGCCCTTTTCTTGTCCCCATTTTAGTTGGCGCTAAATTTCAACAATGAATCTCAACATAAATTCGGCACTAAGGTCGCAAAAAAGAGACATTCAACCCAGGATCTAACAAGCTTAAAGAATCTCAGCCCCGCCAAATGTTCCAAAAGCCCAATGGGAATCTCGCGTGGATTAGGTTGTTAGAAATAATGCATGCCAGACTAGACCGGTTATTCCATCACCTGTCCAACAACAGTGACGCCAGGAATGCATGCTTGTTCAATATTTCCATTAAGTATGCTATCACATGATGAGGCTACCTCGGCCAATTTTAGCAAGTAATTTTTTGTAATTTCAGCAAGAAGCTCGGGCTATTTGTAATTACCGTGATAATGATAACACATAAAAACACCCGTTTTTCCCCGACGGAATGACGGAAACCGATATTTCAGGCAACAGTTGTGAAAAATCCTGAGTATTCGAGGAGCTGGGGTTTGGTGCGAACCTCTCACAAGCAAACGAGTGCATGTGCAATTTGGAGGTTGTAGCGAGAAGCAGTGGCAACAAACCTTTACATCCATGAGCCCTTACTACATGTACTGGTTGGTGATATACTCTTCTCTTAGTCCTACTGGAGCAGGTTGAAATATACACGCTCTTAAATGTCTTTGTTTCGCGGCTCAGCAAACAGTCCCAGAAGGTAAATAATGAAAATAGGGTGGGTAATGTAGCCACTTCGTGTTCTCATATAGGTGTTTACATGTGTGGCTCTTTCTCCATTCGACCAGATCATGCAATCACTGAAAATTTTGTGTGCTATTACTTGCGTGTTGTCATTGCTGTAATCTGCTTAGTTATTTTCCCTATAGAAAAAATGTATTTGGCCAACATTTTATGCACTCTGTGTCACATTGAGAAGGGCTGTATACTGAGTAACGATCTAGCCACTCCCAATTAAAAACGGTATCTCGTAAGAGCGCTTTTAGCAATACAATCTATAAGTTAGCAGGAAGAAAGGTAATTTTTAGTTATGTAAAGAATGATAATTTATTGTATTGATTTTAATGCGACCAGCTGTTCGTATTGTTTACTATTTTCAAACAGCAAAAATGGTAATCCGGTCATAGTGCAAATTGGCTGTACAAACGTGGAACATTCGCATTTGCTCTCTTATTCTTCTTTAAGGATACGCTCGATTCAGGCACAGAACTGGTGTTCTCGTGGCCAGTGTAATTCAAGCGATGAAGTTGTTTTTGTCGTTTTAGCCTGTTACCACGTAACCGGAGTACCGTAATAAAATTATTTATGGTACGTTTAAAACGCACCTAGGGCGATAAATTCCGTCACATTTGTTTCGGTAATTCAAATGAGCAGAAACCCTTTCATTTTTCCTAATGCCATTTGGAAGGAGGACCATACTAACACTGAAGCTAGTTCACTGGTTCGAGGGTTCGGGCCCCCTATTTCAAGGCGCAGCGATTGTGATTAATATAAAGCAAACAACAGATTATGTGCATTTTAAAAGATTTCTTGGTGAATGGGAAGTACATATAGCCTTTTTTTTATATGGAACACTATATACAATGGATATTGGATGGAACATTGGATGGAACACTATATATTGGATGAAACAATGGATGGAACACTATATACAATGATGATGATAGTAGTGCACGCTCCATTTGAGCGCACGGTCTCTTCTTCTTCCTCCTCGCTACTATTTCCAACATCCTCCCGACCTCAACGAAAAGAGGTAAACTATAATATCAGGCACATCGTTATCGTTCCAATGTTCGGGGTTAGCACAAAGCCGAGTCGGGGCAGTCCTATGTAAGTCCAGGGCTTAGCCGAGCGCACTTCCTCCACCACCGATGATTGCATCGTCTGCCCAAACGACGTAGTGTAGAGAGGAACCACGTGAGGTAGGGCACATAGGTCGCTCTGTCAGGGAAACAGTGCATAGGAAGCTCTTTTCGCGAAGAGTCCACCTGAAGTCGTTGAGACGCCTTGAGGCGGTGTGGGATCTGGCCTGCATATCGTTGCTTGGAATGTTTCCCCGTTTTTCGTCTGGTCACCTTCTTCACTGCCGTTGTGCGAGCGGTTCTTTTCGGACAGAAAATCCAGAAGATGCCCCTCTTTTGCCGTTCTTCTTGGTGTTTGGTGCTACTCCGTTTTTCTCCCTGTTTGTGCTTTCGTCGCGTCCTGTATTCATCTTGGGTAGTAGGTTTCGCACGCCCCCTACAATCAGTAACGTTAGCATTCGTTGAAGCCTTTCTGTTCGCGACGACAGGAAATACGGTGCGTGGTAGCCTATTTTGGGTGGCGTGCCGTTTCCTGGGTCGGATTCGGATAATTCACTTTTGGGGTTGTGGCAGTTCAAAGTTTCCGGCAGTGCTGCAGGCAATAAAGCACTATTTGTAAAATTACCAGTGTCCAATTCTGGCTTAAGGTCTTGTTCCGGTTCGCCAATCAAGCTTATGCTGCGATTATTGTTTCATGCTTCGTCAGTTACACCCGTCAGCATTGCCGCCGACCCGCCGACAGACGTGCTCTCACTGTTTGAGCCGTAATCTGGAACCGAAGATACGCCTCCAGGGTTCAGATTGCATCTCATTCGTTCGCGAATCGTGCTTTTTAGAGACGATCGCAAATCCTGAATAACTCCTTTTAACTTCCATTGTGTCGTTACGATGGTGTTTGTCCATGTTTCGGCCCTTTTGATTTCCTCGGCAATCTTGTCAATGGCAACGAGGTCTTCAATTTTGCCGTCCATTTCCTTGAGATCTTGCTCTTTCTCTATCAAATACTGGTTCCAGCTAGACAGCTGCACTAGTGAGGGTGGTCCATATGAAAGATGCAGCCCAACTCGTTTTATAATCGCCGATAATTCTTCACGTAGCTGGAGTCGTTGATAAAGAATATTCTCCATTGTTTTCCTCGGGGTTGATAAGTCCTAAAGATCGTTGGGAGCAAGTCCAGGAAAAGCCGTTAGGCGTTCCTTGTGGGGGCTACGATCAAGCACTCGTCGTTATATGGTAGGAATGTGATGCCTTGATCGTGATTGCCTTTTGTTCATTTGCATGGAGCTCGTTCCCCTTGGGTCGCTTCCTTCTGCTCCAAGCTCGCTCTGCGTCAGGTCCCACGGTCCTAGCCCCACGGCTCACGTTGTCGTTGGCTGGTAGCTCGCTCGGACCTTCAACCGTTGAGTTCCCTTGGCGCGGCTCCAGACGAGGACACAAATGCACCGGCGGAAGCTTCTTCTCGAAGGTCGATGGGGCCGGCGCTCGTTAGGGTGTCTCACGTCTGTGGAAGCCGCTTTTCCAGTCGTTTCGGCACCATGTCGCGGAAAGGACCGAGCCGGGACACGAACGGGAGCCGCCGCTTTAATGGGACAGGATGGAACACTATGTGCAATGATGACGATAGTAGTGCACGCTCCGTTTGAGCGCACGGTCTCTTCTTCTTCCTCCTCGCTACTATTTCGAACAGGTCAGCTTCCCTATCAAGGCGAACTGAAGCCCAAAGCTTTATTCAATTATTGAAACCCCTTCGAGGATTTTCCCAAAGAGAAGGAAATTTCCCCCCTAACCCCTTCAGAATTTTTGGAAAAGCACCAAACAGAAAGGGCCTTTAATTCCCTTTTTAAGAACATGTTTGTAAAAAACAAGGGTTGCGGGGTACTTGGGAAAGCCCAAGGAAAATAAGCCTACACGGCCTGCCTTTAAAACCCACGAAGGGAATGGTCTATGTTACCGCCCCCCGCCCCACCAACCCCCGCCCCCGGGGGGTGAAGAAAGCCAAAAAATTCCCCCTGGCCCCCAAGCGAGGTTTTGCCCTTCAATGAACCCAAAATTAAAAGGGGAGAATCTCCATGCGGCATTGCGACCCTTCCCCAGGGGAAAGAAAAACCAAAACCCCTTTAAAAGGGGAAACGCGCCTTTGGAACGCCAACGGGTTTATTTCCCACCGAACCCCCAAAAAACCCCCAACCCCCTGCCAAACCCAAAACCCCTTCAACCTTAATTCTGCCCTTTTTGGGGGGGAGGAAGCCCGACCAACTGATGCCAACAAGATTGAAATGAGGCATTTCGGACATACAAAAACCCACCCCAAAATTTTTGGGCATAAAAAATTTCCCTGAGGAAAAACACGCCCACTTCCCAAATTTCCCTTTTTGGGAATCCCCCAAACAAAAAGAATTCGAATCCCAGGAAAAAATTTATGATTCCAACAAACAGTGGGGACCTTTCCTAAAAACAGGAAACCCTGTTCCCGTTCCCCCCAACAAAAGAGCCCTGGCCAAGTTCCTCGTCAAAACCCCATAATCAAATGCTTCCCCGGGAAACACAATAAAATTACTTCCCTTTTCCTTCTACATGGCAAAAAAAATGCCGTTCGATAATAATAGCAGTGGCGATTAAAAATTTTCAGATTTTAAGATAACAACGTAAATGCGTCCAGAATATCTTTCAAATTTTACTGTTATAAAACGAAACCAAATTACCTTTTAAAGAACAAGTATATCTCTATTTTAGGTAATATTCACATCAGAAGTGGAGGCAAGTAAGCACTTTAGACGGACTTCTTGTTGGTCGAGTTGGTGCACATTATCAAAAAGTGTAAGCTACGCCAAGGAAGACACCACACAGAGAGAAATACACAAGGACCGCTGCAGACTCGCAACTAACTATTATTCCACGCTGAAGCATACCCGCGAAACGAAACAACCAAACAAATCCACGAAAACTTGTGGTGAGGATTTTCACAAACGCTCTTCGATAACCAACTCAGAACGCTAGCCATCGACCTTCGGATGGCCTCTCGCAGGTGTTGTCCATACAGAGCGGGACCTAATTAGGCCCAACTATGACGACATTCTGTCCTTGGTCACCACGTCTCGTGCAACACAAAAAGGACCTGGCACTCCCATCTACCGATTCCCGCCAGATCGGTGACATACCACGCCTTGATCCACTGCGCGCGTGCTTTAACTTCGAGCACGAAAACATCCCGAGACTGCGGCGCACCCAGCTCAATAGTCGGTGAACCTTCGACGGACCTCACAGCGAGCGCAACTCTCCCAAAATCAACGCACCCACGCCTCGCGCACAATAATGCAATAATTACTCCTGTAAATGTACAGATACGGTGGTTTCACAAGGTACCTGCAGCGCCGGTCGGACTTAGGCAACCTTTTCCCGGCCGGGAACAATTCTGTCGGCCAGACGCGCATCCTGGCCTCTTTAGACAAACTATTAGAGGTGAAAGGGTTCTCTCAGCTGCAATATTCACCCTTCGAACGCCGCGTAAGCTCAACCACCATGAAAGCAAGCACAAGCTGCGGCCCGCTGCGTGGTTATTCTGCCTTTGACCTTAGAGGAAGTACGTTGTGCTGAAGGGTGGGCAAATTGGCCAGCTTATAGGAAGAGAACCACAGTAGGGACTTGTGGAGTTCTGTATTCGAGCCTTGGCATCAAAACAGCCAAATCCTAGCGATGTAACGTTTGCGGAAGAAACGCCGTTACTGCCGTTTCTTGATACATCTAACGAGTTACCGTTGCAGTTCCACCGACCCTTAATGCAACGGTGGCGTTAAGGCGTTCTTCCAAAAAGAAACTAGTTCCAGGAAAGCCGTTCCGTATAACACTGCAAACAACCCACGGTAAGCATGTACATACTGAGAACGCCGCAAGCTGTCACATCATACGGCGCGCCATATGCGAATACGGCTAAAACATACTGAATTTCATATCTTCCACTGTATTCGTCGTCACAGTTGCGAGAACCGGAGGAAACATCGCCTAATCTTGTTTGTGTGATTGGCTGCCGCGAGCCTAAGCAAACTCGGAAATAACAAGAATGACTGGTTAATTGAAGAGAGACCTTTAGATTTGTTTGGTCGTAACACTTGAGGACTAATGTGCAGGCAACACCCTGATTGCCCTGTTTATCACCTCACCCCTGCCAATATAACTCTCAGTGGTTCGCAACTTGAAAGTTTTTATTGTGTTGAATGTTGGTAAAAAGTCCATCGAGAATGGAATAAGGCTGAGTGAGTTTCCAAAGGCTTGTCGTTCGAAATTGACAAAGATAAATTTGTCTTAGTGATCGTATCACGACAACTGCCGCTGCATGCCATAGCTAGATAAAACAAGACAACAAAATGTTTTCCTTCTTTCATTCATTATAAACATTTTAAACTAGGGCTTAAGGAGGGGCGTCTTCACTAGATATCAAAACGAAATGAACTGAAATTATAAATGGATTTTAACCAGGTATTTGCCATAATACCACGGTAAGCAAATTTTTCAGGAGTCTGGATCGATGTCCTATGATCCCCAATTGGGCTGCAAGACATATTGCAACATCTGCTTTATTTCTTACACACTATCCCGTTTCTTCGTAGTCCCAAAGCTACAATTCGCATACAAAGGCAATTGCAACGAAATTGCGGCACGAATTGAGTACATAAATATTACCATAAACGAACAGACTTTTGCACCTTTTGAAATCGCAAGAAACACACTGCATACTGCCGTTAAGATGACCTCGGTTCAGCAGCAAGTTCGGATATTCCGGAAAACATCAGGACGTTTGTAAAGATTTCCACACACTCCACTAAAAAACGTCCTCACAAGTGCTCAGGCGAACTTCTGCAGTGAGCACCACTGCTGACACTTGGAGGGGAATAGACACGACCGAAGGTAGGTAAAAAAAGAAATCAAAGGTAGAAAATGCGGCAACGGATCGAAGCTACTCTGCGTCTCGGCGCCAGCCAATAAGAGAGCTTTAGAACAAGAAAGAAAGACCCACGGGCAAAGTCTCCACCTCCACCACCAACCACGTTGGAGCGGACGGTTAAGCGTAAGAGAGAAAAAAAACGAGGAGTACCACGGCTGGTCACGCGCACATCAGCTTTCCAAAAACAAAGGACAGAAGAGGAAAAACCAGTAAGCGCGCTATGACGAAGACACTTCTGTTCTCCGTCACCAAAGCGGTCACTGAGCTGGAGCATGTGAACTCCAGTCCCCGCACCCTAGCACGCCACCACCGCCACAGCTCTTGGCAGCGTAGTCAGCAAGTCAACTCTTCGTGTTTGCCTCGCAAGCACAAATACCGTGCATTTCTAGCAAGGCACGGATTCGGCGTAACACGAACGCGCTGCTTCGCAGACACAGATGGAATACTAAGGAAATTGCTGATGGTGCACAAGGTTTACGAATGCGAGCGCCAGTAAAGAGAAAAGATGGGAATGAATATGTTGGGAATGAATCAGCTTGTACCGGCTCCTTTTGTATAGAGGGTGGTGAACAGGTGCCCCTGCTATGGACACAAGTTGATTTAGACCCATGAGTATTTAGACCCAGAGTTTAGCTAATGAAAGATAACAGCAAAAGAACGAAGATCATGGCGGACATTTTCAAATAAACAACACGAAGTATTTTAACTTAATTGGATTGTCTCGAAACCACCGCCGCCCATGCTCAAAGGCACGTACCAGCACAAATAATTCAAATAGAGAAGTCAAACTACCATGCGAAAAGAGATTTAGGAGAAGCAGGACACAATATAGCCTAACCATGCCTTGCAAAATAGCTGGTTTCATGTGGAAAGACCCCCAAAAGCAAATGCAATGCCCCTTTATGAAACTTGCGCTTTCAGCATTGTTATCGAGATACCGAAGAAATATTAATGCATCGACTTAGAAGAACTTAAGTGTGGTGAGGGCTCAAAAGAATCCACTGCCCACAACAGACACGAGGATGCGGCCAGCCTACTGAAGAGAACCTCATTACATCAGCTCACGGTTTAGAGGTACTGGCGGGTGCGCTCACCACATAATACGTGATTCATGCGGTATACCAACGCAAAGCGAAATTCGTAACGCGCATCCGTATTCAAAAGGCCAGCCATAAAAACCAGTCATGCCATCCCTCAGTAAAATTGTCTCCAAGAAACACCCGGTGGTGCATAACAATCAAAACGCTAATTATAAATATGCTCATAATAATAGATTCTGAGCCAGTTTGGTCAGAGGGGCAGTGGAGATGAGCTGTGTTTGAATGATGTAAGATGTTAACTTGTAAACGTCACCATCACCCTTTTCTCTAGGTGTCGTTTCTTTCCTATATCTCTTCTTTACGGTGACTAAGGTACGTAGTGAATCACCTTTGTCAGGCCAGAGCCATGTACCTGAAGTGTAACTTCATGGGGCCTAACCTATGAGACCTTGATTGCAAACCGACAATACCTGCAGTATAAACGTGATCCAACTTTCGATCAAACCTGTTATACACTACACTTTTTCCTTTCAAGCATAATAACTAAACATTCTACTCATAAAACAAGGGTTTAATACTTGTTTACCTGAAGATGGTGTGGCACTCATTCAAAACACATTTTTCGTTCCGGCCTCTCTGCTACCAGGAGGCGGAAAATTCCAACTCCAATAAGTTCGCGCTAATAGCTTGCTTTTAGTAGAAGTCGAACTAAATGTGGTAAGGTAAATTCCATGTTCGGAGGTATGAAAGCATTAAATATTTTACCCGCTAAAATGAAACCAACATGATCAATTCTACATTAACCAATGTTTACCATACACCTAGACGATCCCCCTACAATGGCTTCATAAATAATCTCTTCCGAGTCGGGGTTGAATGCAGATTCATTCGCTATGACGCGCACATTCGTACGTGTCTGAAAATTTTCAACCAACTTTTGCAGGCTCATAATTGATGCATGCACATCTAGTACACCAGACTTTATTTTATTTCCTGTGATGATGGCCTGGGCTTTCAAAGAGATGTCTCTAGTGTTGGCTGGAAACATATATTCGATAGACGCGTGTGTTTATAATGTTTTCCTCGCTTCGGTGCATTTCTGTGAAATGAATAGAAGATTTCCCGCTTTTGTTCTTTACGGATTGATCTCTGGCTGTATAAATAAATGAAACGTTGCTGGGTTACCAGAAGTATTTATTTTATGCATTGTTTGTCGGTCTTTATGAATGCACAGTCACTCTCTTGTAACCCTAGCGGAATATCTGAAGTAAACCGCATTCGTCTCGTCTGTAAGAAAACGAGTGCAAGCCAAAAATGCTGCAAAGCCCCACCAAATATCTTCCCAGACCACCAGGTGAAGTGAAGGTGTAACGTTGTAATGTAAAAGTGTAAAAAGGAATAAACCGCCTTTTAGCCCAACGTTTACAGCGTTTAGATCGCCAGCTATTGATAGTAATGTTCTGGTTGCGCAATCTATGGCGAAAAAAAGTATATATTTGGCATTCTGTTTTTATAATAACCACGCCGAAAACCATCTCTAGCATTTTTTTCTGAGATTTTCTAATTGCACAGAGCTAACATGAAAAAGGAGTTAAATGTAGCGTACACGTTAGCAGAATAGTTGCAGTACATTGCTTTCTGACAAAGGAAGCCCACTTTTTTATTTTATACCTTCTAGATAATAATAAACAAGAGAAGGTAAATCTCTGTAAACGAGCGTGTACGTTTTTTGTTACTCAAAACCACAAGATATACCCGCAACCGGTACAGATAAAGGAAGAACCAACAAAAAATAGTGAACCGTGGCAAATGACTATGGAAATCGACAAAGAGAGTTTATATACAAGGAAGAGAGTATAATTTATGGTGCATAGAATACGGGCACCACACATGTTGTCACTTGGACTCCCGGTGTATTAAACACCTCTCGGCCCAGGAGCACAATCGCGGCGCGGTGGACGTCCCATATCATGCTTCACGGTTGTGCAACGTACTCCGACGTCATCTCGCATTCGTACCGAATGCTGGTCTATTGGAGGGTCGGTGCCGGTGTTCACAGGCAAAACGAAACTATTGGCTTCCAAAGAAGAGGACCTAGGAGTTCCCGTTGTGGCTGATTATTGGAACGTATAACAGGTCCGAATGCCCCACCACCATGCGTGCCGGTCACACTGCACACTGCCTATGTTCTCCCTCCCCGGCATAGCCTGTTTCACCATAGACGCTGTCAGTCCCGATTGGCCGGCGCGTTGCCCTAGGTCGTTCCTATGTCTTCAACCCTCAGCGCAGTAGCACTGGGTAATGACCTTGGCGGTGCATGCGTCGCGTCTGCTTCTGTCATTTTTTTTTCGCGTGGTATTCTTCGTTGGCAGGCCCTTGCCTGTAACTTTCTTCGCTTTACAATGGTAATAATTACGTCCGGGTTATGGGTATTTTCCTTATCTTCAACCGGTTTCTACTCACCTGCGGTCGTTTCACGCGAAATACTACACTGCAACGTTGTTTGGTTTATTTTAAAAAAATTGCCTCTTTTGTTTGCCCAGTTCGGCACAGTTTGCTCTTGATATTCTGGCACCAGTCTTTCGGTCGCCACTTGCTGTCGACGCTTTACATAAAAAACTGTTTCTTAACAGAATGAATCTCAGTAGATCGTAAAAACCCCGTTATATTTCTGTTTGGGGAATATTAATAATACAGCATAGGTGTAGGATGATTTGGGAAGGCTAGCATGCAACATTCTCATAGCCCACGCTATAGGTGAGCGCAAAGGTACCCATACCTTACGATGGACCGGCGAGGTTCTGTAATTTATAAAATGCGCTGCGAATAGCGCCCATGAAGACTTAATAATAAGAAGCAACAAAATAGTGATTGTAAGTATGCCGCAGGCAACCATTTGGCGCGCAGAGAGCAGTCACACATAATCTAATTTGCCTTAGTTTAGACAAAAATCCATGTCTTTTAGATCACCCTTTGAACCACGCAGGTGCCGGGATCTGCCCCTTTTCGCTTAGCGTCAAAAGTTCATAATTGAGCCTCAGAAGCACGTCGCTGCAAGCCCTCTCAATAGCATGTATTGTTCCGTTCGACAATTTTCGTTTCCACTCGACTGCAACACGATGCGGATTCCTCTTAGTGGAGTGTGCATTTCTAAGATCTCTGAACGTCGCTCTTGTATGGCTTTTCACGTACTGGGAAACGGCCGTTGTATAGTTTAAACCGAGGTAACGAAACAATTGCGGAGCTTCGTTCTCGGGATCAGCCGCTAGGTCTTCGAAGCGGAGTCTGAGAGTACGATTCGGCTGCATTCGTTTCGCCAACTCTTCGAAGCTGTCAAGGTCGGAGCGCATTTGCGCGCACAGGGCTTTGGCACTGTCGCACGCCGCATTGTCCGTACACCAGCGTAGACCGCGGCGGGACGAGTAGACGGCACGAGGGTCCCTTACAAGGTGAACCACTTGAACAGCAGGAGCAATGTCTGGATTTCGCTCAATCCAGTCAGCAACCTGTCATTAGTAGAGTGAAGCATTCAATCAGCAATGAGTATTTTGATGCGATAACAGAATCTTTGAAATTTTCAATCAATAGAACACAAGGCAACAGGCGTTAAATTCAGTTACACGGCTCTCTAACCATTGAAGTTTGTGCTCAGTGAAAAAGTTTCTTCTTTACGATGCAAGATAATTAGCTTCCCATCATCTGTGGTTTTGTCTTTGAAACTTCTCACTGAGGTCTGTGTAATGTTAAGCACGAGAGATACTCAATGCATCACATCAGAGTTTGCTCATATTAAACATGACATTTCGGCTTTAGTTCTTCTACACCCTTCAGAAATGCTATGGTTGCTTGCCTTCATTGAGAACTGTTCGAAGCAAAAAAACAATCATTGACCCGCTCTTGCATGCCATGTTTCGTTAGGGGTACTTGTGAACACGTTTGTGGTATTTGGGAGTGTTATTTCTTCCCTGGAGCGTTGGAAAATTTCACAATTTTATTGAGGCAATGTAGAGAAGACTGACCAGGACGCCTTTAAGGGACCCGTTTCTTTTAGGTTTTGCAAAAAACTATGTTTTTTTCTTTTATTTTCTGCTCACCTAAAAGACAATCCTAGTGAAAAATGGAGGAATGCCACTGACGTTGACAATTAACTTTTTACGTTCAGTCAGCACCAGGGAAAAACATCACACGCGCAATTTTCAACCGGGAAGGTCATAGTTAGAACCTCTAATTTACTTCTACATCTAACTGACCTTCTGACAATGATTACTGCCACTGTAGCTAAAAAAATTGAGTGCTTCGGGCTTGCGCAAAATTTCCCACTTGCCGAGCAAAAGTTCTGCAAATTATACGCGATTGTGTCAAGATCAAGGCAAGCAAATATTCATGTACAAAACATTCATAAGTAGGAATGAGCCCTCGACGCCGAATTACTGACCGGGTGCAGGAGTCCTCCGCTCGCTTCAACCTCGGATGGTCCTATTCGCGTAGGTCGACTTCAGGTATTGCATTGAGCTATACGTTTTGAAGTGTAGGTCCTATGGCGGCGATATTACGAGAACTGATTGTCCCACCTAGCGATACCGTTCACACACGTCTAAATATTTTTTCTACTGTGTCTCCTTGTGAGTTACCGCATATTAGTCTTGTTTTAGATGGTCAAAAGGGCATGTTTCCACGCATGTTCCCACAAAAACTTTCTGTTGTTGCCCGTGCTTTACAGGAGAGGTAGACTAAAATGTGGCAAATTCGATTGCTTGTCATCACCTTGCGGGGAAGGTGTGTGGAGTTGGCTTTCGCGTATCTTCCTCTGCCTACGTCTATCCCTGCCTACGACTGCCCACGACTACGACTGCAAAGCTGAGCTCAGGCCCTGCACGGGTTGGCTATGGCTGGTCTGATGAGCGTCATGCCAAAAACAGGACGCTTATTGTCAACAAAACTTTTGTATTTTTACTGTTGATAGAGCGGAAAGCTGAGCGTGGTGGCGATAAGCTGTCAGCATGATTGCACAGGGTAACGTATAAAAACTAAACAGGAATGTCCCAACAGGACGAAGTGCGATAAAAAAATGGCCAGTTTTCTGCTGGGCGAGTTCGCGAAATGTTGAAGGCATGGTTCTTGTGTCTGTCCCTTTTGTGCTTAAACCATGTCATCAAATGTACTTTTTATTTGGGGGAATTGTTTCCAAGTCATGTCAACTGCGTTGTAAAAAATTGCTGCGGAATACCTTTTCGAGCCAGTTGCATCATACAGTATGATTAGGTTTCAGGGGGTTTACTCTGCTGTATACTACGCTGCTGTGATGGCATTTGCTTTGCTTTTGACGCTGTTCACATGCTAGGAACTGTTATTTCTTTGAACCAGTTCGATTGTCACTGGAACCAAATAGGGCTCAAACAAATCTACTCTATTTCCCATAAGGTATCTAAGTTAGCGATCATTGTTTGTGCAGGTAAATAACTATCTCGAGCTGTGACTCCTTATGTCGAACTGCATTCATACAAAGCTGGAAAATAGTGTCGCCAATTAGCCTTTGGAACGTAGCTCGGGCGAAAACACAACGACAAGAACGCAAAGAAAGCGACGCAAATGGAATTCCGCAGTGAATGAGGGAATAAACCTTATTGTGCCGAACACTAGAAAGAGAGGAGCAGAATGGGGTGCCCGGCGGGTCCTTTTCCATCAGATGGCCTCAGGAGACCATTGGCGCTAGCGGCATAACACTCACAAGACCAAAAGCACGTCAATTTCATTTAAATTTTTTCTTCTACTATCTCAGGAAGAGCGGACAGAACTCTTGTTGAGACAGCAGCGTCGGAGCTTGGAGCATTGCGTCCCACAGCTCTCGAACTATTTATGAAAATTGTTTGGTGTTATAGGTGCTGCACCGAAGCTTCTTGATAATTAGTGGGCTGGTGGATTCATAATGCTAGCCTTCAATGCTCATAATCACACTTAGGTGTACATCATAGAAAGACCACTTTTTCGATGCCATAAATCAGTCAAGACATTCAAATAAGCAGTCAATAGAAAATTCATTGTTTAAATATGATGATCGCACTTTAAAATACATTACACTCAGCAATTAGAAAGCAAGTTGAAACATTTTTTTTTATTTCTCAGAATGCGCATTTTTAGCAAGCTTGATCGGCTCATATTCATGCAGCAAGTTTGAACTTTTTCGTTCTTGAATGCTCTTCAATAGCCACTTGATTTATGCAATCTTGATGCTGTCTCATCCTCATTCGGGCTATGGTGCATTGCATTCATTACGAACAGTCATTCGGAATGAACTCTTCAATAGCCAACATTCTACCAAATGGCCACAAAACAAAGCAGAGTGTAATAAGTATCTCCTACGACAAGCCTAAAGAAGCCGTGCCGCAGTGGCCAGGCTGTACTTATTGCATCCAGGGAACTTCCAGACTCCAAAAAAAGAGAACTGGGAGCACACGAGTGAACAAGTTCATGCAGCGTTAGGAGAGGGCACTACTCGAGATTTCAGGCCCAACATCCGGCTCAATAAATATTTCTGGGAAGAAACCAAAACAACAACAAAAAACCTCGAAAGCTGTCATAGCCAAGCAGTTGAGAAATTTTGGCGTATTAATCTTTGAGAAAGCTAGCAATACGGCGCTGCAATTACCACAAACACTCGCGCAAGCTAAGGGCGGCGCCTGGTGTATGCTTTTAAATCGACATGAGTGACAAGTGGCAGAAATACACCCACCGACTTTTGTCGACACGAACCAACAACTTCAAAAGTCGTAAAACTGACAATCAACTTTACTGTTACCTATGAAATTTTCTTATGCAGAACGCTCTACGCGCACACAAATCACATGCATCGGTGTCGAAGCTCGGTAACTTCTCCGTACTCAGCAATTTCATGCGCGGGGGGACGCAACTAAATAGCGAACGGATTAATATTCCAAGGCGTTCTCCCCAGAAGCCCCATGAAGTGCTGATACACCATTTGCTGAAGGAAAGAGAATTATTTTGTTTGAAATTCTCCGCCATTCTTAGTGTGTGAGCGACTTTGTTAGCTTTGACACTTTGTCCTAACTGCGGCCGCTAAATCATATATAAACCAGAGTAGCAGTAAAAGTTCAAGCAACAAATACGAACTATGATGCTTTCGTGACACCGTTAAAGTGGAGACAAGCTTCCAATCGTAGACGCTCATATTCCATCAAAAGCTTGTTTACACATGATGTTTTTAATAGTATAAGTAAAATGTTTTTAGCGTTTTATTTTACTTTCCACTGCCATCTCCCAAGCTACATGGGAGGCTATACTCGCCTGAGAAAGTGCAATACAATTCTTTTGTAAGAATACATCTCTATCGATGGAACGACGGAGAAGAGAAATAGAACAAAGCTTTCTCTCACCTGACTGACGTAGAGGCGTGTAAACTTCAACACTTGCTGTTCGGCCCGAGAGCAGAGGGCGGCCATGTGAGCGGGAGAAGTGCAGGACTGTCCGCCTTCACACACTTCAGCCAAGAAATGGTTCTTCTCCACATACTCGAAGTGGTTCTCCAGCCACACAGTGTAGAGCGGCACGTTCTGCATGCGGCACCGAACCAACTCGTCTAGAAGCTCGAATGCGTGACGTTGTCTGCCAGGGCGAATGCGGCCACTCACTGTAAATGGCATGAGTGGCTCGAAGTGGTAAAATGTCCTTGCTCCCGAAGAGAGAAGCTCGCCGACGAACGTTGATCCCGACCGGTAGTAGGCGACAAGGAGAACTATCTTTACATCAGCTTGAGCGACGGCGGAATAAGTCTTCAGTGCACTTTCAAATGCTGCTGGCAGCTTTCCTTCTAACGACGAATCCCATGTTTCGGTTTCAATTAAATTTGAAGCCGTGTCACCTCGCTGGATGCCACCTCCTGCAAAGTAAAAGCCAGTTCTTTTTAGGTAATAATTTCTATAACCTTGTAAAACTATAATCTTTATGTTATCGGTCCTTAAGCACTTCAAAATAAATGATTTTGCTGCAAAATCTTGAATCCTGTCTAGCAGACCCTCATATAAGTGATGTGGGTATGAACATTGCAATCAACCTTTACGAACAGTCACATAATTTTGTTTATACCACGCGACATGTGACTCCATCTTTCACTGTATTTCATTCGCGCCCAAGATTTCTACACTATGGGTTGCGGAAGGTTTTATTGCGTGTATTTGCGGAAAGAAAAAAATCCTACATGATTCAAGTCAGTTTTCCACCTGTAGAACAGGATCCCAATAAATACTTACCCAAATACCTAAAAGGTCACGCAATATAATTAGCTATGTGGTTCCTTGTTACGAATAATTTACGTAAGCACCCAAATTTCTGTTGGTAAGTTGAACAATATAGGCAAATACGTTGCTCAAATCTAAGAAAAACAATGTATCAAAGATGTCAGCAGCATCCTCATCAGTCTACCTATATCCACTGCAAAACGGAGGGCTCTGCCACAGTCTTTCAACAGTACCAGTCTTCGATGCCCGGGTGACTGGTTTGAAAGTCACCCTACAGAATCAGGGGCCTGTAAATTGCAGCGCTGCGCCCATTCCGCGAAGACAATTGTGAGTGAGTTGGCGCTGTGTGCCCCATTTAAACTCTTGGAAATATGGTTGTCTCCCAGAATCAACAATTGTGCCACTTAGTTGTTACGCACGTAGGAGTCAGGAAACTGTTTAGCTGCTCTATATGAGGTTAAGAAAAAGGTATTGTTCGGAAGTTACACGTGTAGGCAATCAGAGCATGATGTCGTCGGAAGGGCACGGTTGGGCCGCTGCTAGCCTTAAAGCCAAGCTTAAGGTCACCCTTAACGCAAATAATGCTTGTTATGTGATTGAAAAACCGTGGTGGGCACGAGCAAAGCGCAACGAGCCAATAAAAACTTTTTCTCGTCACGTAATATGCCGTAGTATCTCGTGACATGGGGGGAGGGTATTACGGAAGAGGGTATTTTATGGAAGAATAAAGCCAAGCGTCGGGTAGTGAACGCGACTCGGAATGATTAGCCCCCCCCCCCCCCCCCCAGATGGGAAGAACTCAGAGAGATAGCCAGAATGCCAGGTAGGCCCTTCTCCACAGTAAGCCGATTTATTCAGGGTGTTCGGGACGCGGTCGCCTAGGAAACCTGCTGCATGGATGCAGACCGAGGGTGACCAGGGACACCAATGGCCTGGGTATCATTGCAGCAGCTGCAATCAACCACCATCTGAAAGCCCCTGAGATGCGGAATGAACTAAATGTGGCAGTGAGCGCTCAAGTTGTCCGAACGCGACTGCATAAGGCGCAACTCTACAGCCGCATCACCACATAGAAACCCTAGCTGTCGGCGACGAACAAGGCCCAGCGACTGCATTCGCCCAAGCACACGACGCGTGGAGCGCGGACGATTGCAGGAATGTCACCTTCCCGATTACTGAACATTTTCCACACGCTGGGATCAACGCGAAAACTCAGGTGCACAATTAACGCAAGGTGTTTGAGGGGCACATTTCGCAGAAAAAACGGGACCGAAGAATTTACGCCCCTGCATTGGTGCGGTCATATCCGTATGTTTTGGGATCAGTCTATTTGTAACTGGTGGCCAGCGCTTCACGAACTGCGGGCTAATTTAGGTTCATTCAAGTGTCTCTAGAGACGGCCTAAAGTTCTTTATCCAGTGTTCACACCTACCTGTTATTTTCCCACACAACATGCACACGTTGGCCAGGAACTGCGGCTGAGCGGTAAACGTTTAGGGCTAAATGCTAAATAACGTGCTAGGTCTCTTGCTCGGCTCTGAGGGACACTTCAATGCCAGCACCTACGAAGATCTTCTCGACACCAGCATACTGCCCTACGTCCTGTAGAGCCTGTTCTGCGTTGTCTACTATTATTTTCAGCACGATTGCCGTTTGTTGCATATGGGACGACCGGTAAAAACGCCACCTGAGGAAATAGTCATCATGCTCCTTCATTGGCCAACCCAAGGAGCCGACATGAATATAATGGACAAATATCTGGGGTTCGATGAAGAAGCGGTTGTCCCAAACACCCATCCCCAGAGGGTCAGCCCAGGCCTTGATAGAAAAGGTCGTGGCTGCATGAAACTGTTTGCAATCTTTCGATAGGTCATCCGGCCTCTTCGAGAGCTGGAAACGCTGAATGGCTGTCGTAGTGGCTACAGGAGGCAATTTTTCGCTGTACTTAAGCCTGATCAAGAGGCGACTAGTCAGGCCAACGAGACCGGTTTGTTTACGCTATTCATCCTAGGTAGCGTGATCTGCACGAAGACATTTTTTAGCATTAGCATTACTTTGTTGCACAACCTGCCGAGTTCGTTCATTTCAGTGAGATACACTTTCACCAATACACGAGCTATCATTGGCAGAGCTATCATGTGCACGACCTGCCGCTGTTTCCACAAGCTATATTGCAGTATATATACTCCATAAAACTCCACACTTACCCAATGAACCCGAAATCACAGGATTCGTTGAGCCCCAATCGCAACTTCGTGCTATATATCTAAGGCTACAGAACAGGTGGGCTTCTTGAGCTTCAACAGGCCAAGAAATAAAGACGTCAACGTGCCAAAAGTGTACAAACAATAAAAATGAACAGGGCATTTTCCGCAACCAAATGATGCCCCAAGGCAAGCTAGCAGCATAGCTGATGCTGACGAAATCGCGAACAAAATATAAAACAATCTTAGCTGGTAAAGGACTATAAATAATAAAGCTGCGCTCGGGTTTCCCTCTACGCAGTGTCGAGGCAGATAACGCTGGCGTTAGCGGGCGCCGAACGCGGAGGTAAGACAAACCAAAATGCTCACCCGCCGAATGATGGTCTTTACATACCAAGGACGGATACGAACTCTTGTAAGTTGTTCCTATTGCGCAGACACATCCCGTTACCAGGACACGCAGCATGTACTGAAAGCTACGTGCTTCATTGTTCGCAATTCAATGTATCATGATTCTACGTCGGGCTTTCACCTCAGAAGCACGCAAGGTGACTCAGGAGTCCAAAGAATTATTCTCCTCTTAGCGAAACAACGTTTCCTCACAAGCAAAATTGTGAAAAGCAAAGAAATTTGTTACTGCTCTGTTAAAATCATAATTTTTGTGGTTTAGCTTTGGTTAACCCTAGTTGACAGCGAGCTTCACTGCCCTGGCTAGGCCCAGTATCAAGGTGTGGTTTCGCTATGAGATACAGATGTGTTTGCAGTGAATGCACTGTTTATACATCTTTTTTCGCCTCACGGCGTTGTTTATGCCTCGTCGCTGTACGAGCGACCACAGCTGGATGGTCGTCTTCCTCCATCGCCCATGGCTCAGCGCTTCACGCGGCCTTTTGGCCTCCCTTAGTTGCGCGCTCTTATCTCTGTGGCGGCGGCCTCCTCGCCTTCCTCCACCAGGTAACGACACGGGTCGCGAGCACGTTTTCGTTCAGTCCTCGCCTATCTCTCTCCTGCCGCCTATCTATCCCCGCCATCGGATCACTGCTCCGGGCTTGGCCCTCAGCCTGGTAGCGACACGGGTCCCGCGCACGTCTGCGTTCCCCCTCGCCTATGTCTCGGCAGAAGGATTGCAAGCCGGGTTAGTTGGAAAGACATATTCTTGGATGAAACCAGCGCGAACATAAACAAACACAAAGAAAGTGGAACACAAGTTGTATCAACGTGCGTTTAAGAGTGCCTGAATAGACATTAAAGGGCCCCCCATCAACCCATCTTCACATTGTACTAAGTGCAGCGGATGTAAACATAATTTTCCAGCTACTGACTATTTATTTACGCACCGCGAAATCATGGAAGCGTTCCACACAGCAGAAAGAGTAGACAAGTGTGTCAGCCAAGCAAGCGTGTGTCTTCATCCCACAGAGATTGCATATCTACGCGTGCCTCCACTATCGGCGGTGTCTATCTAATTGCCTTATCACCGTGGCTTTTGTGAACTTGTGTCGCTCATGCTCAGTGTTTTTGTTGTTTTATGGTTAGTGTTTATGTAAACCCTCCTTCATACTAAACTTTAGTTGTTAGACCAGCGGCTGTCATTGTGTTCCACTTCCTTTGCCTTCCTTTATGTTCGCGCTCGTTTCATCCAAGGATGAGCCTGTTCCTCCTCTGCTGCCTATCATTCTCCGGCACGGGGGCCCCTGCACCATGCCGGCGCTCTAACTCTCCTCACCTCTAGCTCTCAAGGTCAAAACTGGTCATGTCGCGAAGACTGCCCGAGGTAGCTTAGTGTACTTTCGCTACAAAAAATGACGTCGTGAGTACGAGCTACGTCATGTAGCCCCCTCACTCGCCGTTCCAGCAATCCTCATGCTGATTAACGCAACTGTTCTTGGGACGCCCCGCGCTACTAGGATGACCTTTTCACGCAGCTTTCTGAATGACGAGGACTATGGTGGGTGCTACAGAGGCCCCAAGTGCGCAGGCTACGACGCTTCGCGGCTGCTGCAATGTCCAACATAACCACCTGCCGGGACATGATAAGGGCCGCATTCAATGCGTTGCCGCAACGCATTTGGGCGGCGCAGTCGAATGGCCTACAATTTCTTCTCCGAGAACAGTGCTTGTCTCACCCGTCCCAAAAGCGAAGTTTCCCTCCTCTGTTGTTTCTTACTCCTTAGTTGAGAGTTTTCTGCGTATTTTTGCATAATCAGTGGTTTACTTATTCTCTGGAAACCTATTTACTGGAAACCTTGCTAGCTGTAATATTTTGCCTAATGTTGCAATTTCTTGGATAGATACGATGCGCGGCATTGAATAGCGGAGTAAAAATACTAAGCTCTGCGTCTTTAGTTTGGATTGTAGTCTTTTCTGTTTGCCCACGCGTATTGTAAGATAGCTTAGAAAGCGACGTGTCAAAGCCAATGCTGCCTTTCGCTAACACAACTTTGCTTCTGCATAACTGTACCTTTCTACGACTGAGCAGCTGCGCAATGTCTGCACGGTTTGAACCCGTTGAATGAGGTATGTTACGTTGCTCTTGTCGCTGAATAGTTCAAGTAGAAGGGCATATTTTATGGTAAATAATAGGTTGCTAGAACATTCCTATCTGTTTTCCAACAATTATACTGAAGTCACAGGAAGAGATATATCTAACCAGAAGTATGCGGTGTGTTTGTTTGGAACGTGATACCCCAGACAGACTATTTTTCGGGGATTAGAGTACAGAGAAATAGAGTCGGCTGAACGAGCTGAGATTGAGCATGTGCAAACGTTCGCATTTTATGAAGGTGCCTTGCCGGTTGGGCAAGTTGCTCTCAAGGCTGAAAGCTAACGTTAAGAAACGCCTTAAGGGAGTCTCTAAAACATTCTGCCTTTGTGAGCAGTCTAAAAACCAAACTTTGTACAACTCGAAGGGTGAACAATGCAGTGAAAACAGATACCCTGCAATCGCGCATAAGATGGGATACTAGCGACGTTGCCGGGATTCCTCTATCGTTATCGTGGACAGTGCATGTACACTAGACGTACGAAAAGGAAGAAAAAATATCATTATTACGACTCCTGAAATGTACCACTATATGTTTATTTTTGAACAAATGATAAGCTTTATAATCTAACAAAAAAGTCTCTTGCTCGAATAAAGTGATTTGCTATTGCAGTCAAGGTAAACCGAGGACCAACAACGCTAGGGTCGGTTGTCGAAACTCCACCGAACAGGACTTTCTATTTAAAGCGAGCGGCAATCGTTGCTTTATAAAAACTGACTCGTATGTTTAAAACTTCCTTCTATCTACGGTGTAAAACTTCATTCGTTTCGCAAATTTGAGCCTTGAAATCTTGAGTGTATAACCATGTCCGCAAACATCGCTCTTTGGCAATTGAATTTTATGCTCATAATTCCACAGGCAGCCTTGGCCATAGAGCCTGGCGGCTGTGTGGCAGCTATTCAGACCGGAACAGGAAATGCACAGCGATGCCGGCGCGGTTGTTATGGTGAAGAAGGGGGCGAGGCTGTCGTGCAGCTGCAGTTGTGCACCCCTGAATTAGCCAGCTGCGTTTGACGAAGCATGATGTCAAGGTATCCTGCTGCGTGCGCGCGCACTCCATGAACGGCAAGAGAAAACCATTCAGGTCACCGAAGAATTCCAGGCTGCGACATTATTTCGAGTTGGTTTCCCGTAGCCCCTTTGCTTTGTCTAAATCAGTAGAGGTAGCTTCAATACGTAGACTTCCAGGGAAGCAGGCTGTAACGTGAAAAACGGACTATAATTACATCAAATTGACGCGTACGAACCCAAAGAGGTAAAATATCAGGAAATGTTGCGGGACGTGAAAAACATGATTTTTACTCATTCTTGTAAAAACACGAAAAACTAAAAAAAAACGACGATTGCGCTCACTGATTATAAAAAAATCCGACATATGCATTCGTATAACAGCGTAAGGAATATTTCCTTTATTTCTGAATCATCAAAGTTCCAGCACAGCTTCCGTTTTCAATCTAGGCTGGATTTCACGTCGAGGCGTTGATTTCGCACTAAAATTATTATCAAATGGTGCCTGGTTCGGTTCCGCTTGATGGCTGAATGCTTCGTTGAGCATTCATTGCTTCGTTCAGCTGGCTGAGCCTTCCTTAGCTTGTACTAAGTCGCGCAAGGTGTGAAATACATCAAAGCTGCAGGAGTTCTTTCTACGTGAACACTGAAGGACACATCACCACGCATATGTACAACTTTGAAATTATTTACAAGTTCCCGTCGTCGCGTTTGCACTGTGCTAGTAGTAGCCATCGCCATATGCATCGATATCCTCGTGTTCCTGAGGCCAAGCATTACATACGTGGTAGCGTTGAGGAAAGCAGGGTTGCAGCGGCGGCACGCATAGAGTTTCATACAATAATAACTTGAAAGAAAACTGGCGCTAGTGTCAACGCTAACTCTGAGGAGGTGCTTACGTTTCGATGGGGATGATGGGGTAGTTCTGGAACCGTATTGCGTACAAATCGAAAAGGGTCTATCGCTACGCATATTGTTTTAGATGCGAAGCAGCTGATGGTCGAGCCTGTTTCCCTCCGCCGTTGTGTGGGTGCCGTTGTGCGGCGTCCACACCCCCACTGCTGATGATGATTGTGGCAGGATGCCACTAGGGATTGGCCAACAAAAGAATCCATGACGAGATAGCTTCGCGTTCAAACCACCGTCAGTCATCTTCCCGTAGGAACTCTGACTACCACACCCCCACTGCGCATGCCTGGCCAGGCACCGCTGATGATAATTGTGGCAGGATGCCGCTAGATATTGGTCAACCAAAGAGTTCATCACGAGATAGCTTCCCGTTCAACCACCGTTGTCATCTTCCCGTAGCGGAACCCTGAATAGTAGGCGAGGCATTCGTCTTCCCCTCTCCGACGCTCCTCTCTTCTCCGGCATTCCTCCTCTCCTCTCCAATGCTCCTCTCCTCTCCGGGATTGCGCAATTAATGACAACACCTGTGGCTCCGCGCGCGATAATGCGAAGCAGCTTAGGGTTAGAGACGTGGCGGTAGCCGCTGCATACTCCGCTGGGGGCGCCACTGTAGATCCGCGGTATAAATGACGCGTGCGCGCGCTCCGCTCCCGTAATTCTCCTCCCGAAACGCCGCGATCGAATTGAAAACTAATGGGAACTTGAGTCGACCCCATGGCTGCTTCGCATACTACTCAGGGTTCCCCTACGGGAAGATTGGTGAAGTTTTTTACTTTATTTCTTCTTTTGGTACTTGCGCACGCGTCCTAAGTATGTTCTTTCCGCCTGATAAATCATTCATTGATAGTTCAGCAGCGTCGTCCCTGGTGTTCTTCCGTCTCGTTTCCGCTGTTCTGCTGTTTAAAATAGCACAACACTGTGCTTCTATGTATGCGGAAGTCAGTTTCACTCCGTGTAGCTGGGGTTGTTTTCTTTTCAGGAGGCCAAAAGCAATAATGAAAGTGTATCAAGCTATGAGCACACATAAAGATGTCGACTAGTCTTGCCCCAACTCACCCAAAAATTTCGAACTCTGAAAGACTATCAACACTGCAGCATTTTACGTGATTTACACGACTCCTTCATTAATATATGTAGAGACCAGCGTTTTGCATTGCTTGGGGAACTAGCGTGGTGAGGTACCGGTCCGGAATTAACATCAAACTACCTCATAAAGGCATGGCCCACATAAATTAATGTCAACTAACATCAGTAGTAGCGTTTTTTCGGATAAAATGTTGCACACTTGGTGTTGGTGTTAAACTTAGCTATCAGTTCTTGAAATACTCTCTACCCTACTGCAGTTATGATCCCGTGAAATAACACACATTTTCTGTAAGTATAGCCATTGAACAAAACGATGTCTTTCCGGCTTTTCCACAACAAGTCGTCCTACATAAAGCTGAAATGTAACGCACTACCTTCCAACGATTTCTCGGAGAACTCCTCAGGTAGATAATTCCTGGAAGGTAGCAGTGGGTCAAGATCCTCCATGCGAATCCAACGTAGAAAATAAAAACGAATACTCCAGCTCCCACGAAAACAAAGGGCCGCCACTTCGCCATGAATGCTCTGAAAATGTAATAATAATTACCAGGGAAATAAAACTATCGGCCATTTGAACTTAGGATGGTTGACCAAAGCCACTTCCTTTTAACCTCCCTGCTGAAGTAATAGTCATTTTCAGTCTTTCTAGATATTGAGAGGTTACCACTCATTGCTATATAGAAATACCCGGAACCCTACGTCGGCCCCGATGCGGATGTCTCGAACGTACACGAAAAAACGGTGTCAGGAATTTGCGTTTTTTTATTTTCATTATCATCTTCCCCATCATCATGAACCTGGCTGTGTTCACTGTAGAACAAAGGCATTTTCCAAGCGTTTGCCGCCCACGCGTCTATCGCGAGCTTCAAGGGTACATTACTTTCGAATTTTTGTTGTTCAACGCTGAATCCAGTCCTTGCTCCGCCCCTACTTTGTCTATGCTTCATTGTAGCTACTACATTAAACGAATGGTGACCTGTTGTCCCTACGACATATTCAATGCCATTTCAATGCCATTTCTTTTGCTTACATTGAAGTGGAACGCCATCCACACGGGTTTGATGAATAAAAGGTACTGATCACTACATTGAGTTCGGAGGCTACAAAGGGGGGGGGGTGTTAGGTGAGTTGTCTTATGCCAGTACGTAAGGTATCTTAAATAGTAGTAAAACCAGTCGCCAATGCAACAATGGCTTACACAAGGCATCCAAGCAACAACATTCGCTTGGTAACCTAGTTTGCGTTCTTGCCAAGGCAACAAAGCAGCCCTAAGGCAACAATGACTTCAAGCAAATGGTTTACACAGCGGTGAAATAAAAGACCCCGCGATACGCTCTTGTACGCTACACTGAGCTTAAAGGGTCTATGAATACAAAATAAATGTTTATTTTAATGAAAAACACCCCTTTTATATTCGGTAGAGCAACGATAAAAAGTGATCAGCAGTTATACGAATATTCTACATAACAAAAGACAATAGAGAAGGGCAGACTCCTCCGCCACTTTCAGTAAAGGTCTTTATGACGCCACATAATATTTATAAAGGACTAGCGGTAGTACCCTGGTGCTGCTCGGGTGGGCCATTATATTAAGGACAGCAATTGGTGTTTTGTTAGTCGCAATATTAGGCTACTTCATTGGGAAGTGGTACACACTCGGGAGCGCCTGCCTGCTGTCAGTACATAGGCTCCTTCTGCAGGCGCGTCGTGGTAATGTGAAACGAATGGTACTCGTGTTTTACTCCAAATCTCTCTAAACAAATTGCACCACGTGGCGCGTTTGAGCTGACTGAGTCAGTGAGTGAAAAAGCTTTTATTGAAGCGGGCGAAGTGGGAGTGGTTCCCAATTTCAGAAAAGCCATGTGATGAGTGGGGCAGCCTTCGCTCTGGAGGAAGTATTGTCTGGACACTCAGATCGCTGTTAGTCACCAGGTTCTCCCACAGTTCAAGGTTTGGAAAAGTGGATGGAAGAAGGAGGATGCTTGGTTTGCTTGCACTCTTAATATGATTTGAGGAAGAGTGCCAGGTTGCAAACACAACTTGAATTCGGCAGGAGATTCGCGCTGGGAACACGTGATGGAGGCCGGCTGGGTGAGGGGTATTCTTCCTCGTAAGAAGTGCTATCTCAGAAGAATATGAACGATGCTCATCGGTACAGTTTTATCATAAGTACAATGGGCTCCCTACGGCGAGGCGCGAGGTTGCAGGAAGTCCCAGCAGATGCCGAGGGCTAACCTTTGTGCTTTTACTGGTACATCTTCTCTTTTACATTTATGATATATGACACCTGCTCCTACGGGAGACGCGTAGTTGCCGAAGGTGTCAACAGATGGCGACCGCTAAGCAAACGCGGGAAAACTCAACTGAATTTTACGTCCAAAAGGATGCGATTAAAAATCCTCGCTGGCCTTCTTATCCGCATGTTAGGACAAAATCCTGAAAGTGGGTTTCTGGGCAATTAAATGGGCAGCATTTTCAAGAAAAAACGAATGGGAGATATCAACTGGCTGGGTGGTAATTTGCGAAACGTGTAAAAACACAGTGTTTTCCCGAAATCCCCGCTTGCGTCTATTGGGAGGGTGTCATTGAAAAATGTTGTATAACAGTGTTGAGATACGTGAATAAGTTGCCTATCTCAACAAAAACCAGTTCGATATCTCAGAATGGCGGGCGGTAAAAAATTAATATCTGAAAAACTATCTTTACCGCTTTTCGCTCTCTCGGGGTGGAATTTTTAAAATTTTAAGAAATATTGACCTCCAACACCGTAATCAGAATGTGCCCTTGCAATCTGTAGCCGTTTTAAAGAGCGCTTGGGCTAGACGTGTACATAACCTGTCAGGCCTTTTTGGCTAATCAGCCGTGCCATTTGTAAAAAACAATTTCACCCTTCTAGCGGCGTCGCAGAGCGAAATACTTAAAAAACGGTTCTGTGCATTTGTATGAGTAACATATTTAGCAAAAATCAGGTTGGATTACTGAATCGGTGAAAGATTCTTTGAGAATCTTTAGAACACCGTTTAGTTCCGGAATGCGGAATCACCTCGCTGGTGTAGGTTAGGGCGAAATACAAAAACTACTTTTAGGTATTCTTAAGGGCTACTTATATCAGCAAAAAGCGCTTCGATATGTGAATGGGTTACCGAGAAAATCACGAATTCGCGAAACCACAATTTCGCCCTTTTCTTCGGTTAGGAGGGCGATTTCTGAAAAACCCGCCTTAGTGAGCACCTACTCAGTGACGCAAATAAACTCGCGAAATTTCAAGTCTCCAGGTCTAACAGTATTGGCTTGGCGTTGATGAGTCAGTCAGTCAGTCAGTCGTCAGTCAGTCAGTCGGGCACTTCTTTTTATAGGTATAGATTGGCAGCCGCCTTTTCGAAGTTACTGGCATGAAATATGACTGCGCTATTGTAGTACATTGAAAAGTAAATAAATACCGCGCAAAACGCAGGACAGAAAGGACGCAGTAGTTGTTTCCTACAATGCTAAATACTATTTTCGATTTCAAAATTCGCCGTTTTAACGCTTTCATTCAGAGGGTGGCGTGATATGATTTGTAAACCCTAACCACGTTAATGGGACTTTTTTGCAGAATATACCTCACATACGTCAATGTGCTTAATGGTATTCAGAATTGCACTACACTTGTATTGTAATAACTCTCGTCACAATTGACTTGGTGCTTTAGGTTGTAGGGTAGCCATGGGCATTGAAAAGGGGACACTGAAGTGAATTTGTGAAGCTCCCGTTTTTGCCTTGCACTGCGTAGACTGACTCAAATTACCACACTTTTCATCGTTTATGCTGGTTGATAAGTCGGTACTTATTTATAAAGTGCGAAAGAAGAAAAACTACCCTAGCGCAGTTTGCGGCGGCCGCACCAACTGAAAGCTGTGACGTCGGGAGGAGATGCACCGTGATTGGACGATGTCCAAGATTAGCATTCAAACAAGTTTCGGTTTATATTGCTGTAAAACAACCTGCTTGAGATCCGACAGCACGGTTGGATGGCATTTTTGATATCTCAGTAATCGTCGCCGTACCCGCGCTTCTGCGATGTTATCGGCTGTAAAATGCCGACGTTAAGCCTCCCAGGACGGCTTGGCAGCCGTAGCCATCACTAGCCGAGGCCCACGCAGTAGATGAAACGCCCTCTCCGCGTCCCCGCAGACGCTCAAATTCATGCCTTTTCCCCATATTTGGAGCTTGCCTCACTCATGCCTGAATCGTAAAAAGCGTGTTCGCACCAGGCCAAGGGTCTGTTGATTCTGGTCTGTGGCCACTGCCCGCAAGCAGTCGGTGCTCATGGCAACAGCACGCCAACGAGAACTAGCTAGCGCGTCAGTGTCAGCCCTGCGCGCATTCTATGAAGTAGTTCATGGAGGCAGTGAAACGTTACGGCCCAAAAATGGTGAACTGACTATAGAAAACATCGGCCGAAAAAGAAAAAGTCAACTTATAAAAAAAAGCATGTACCCCCAAGGAGATTCAAAGCCTTGTGACTTGAAAAATTCTCGAAATAACATATCTAGCGCTCCATACCACTCGGGCACGGGGAACCGCTGCCAAGCGTTGGAAATATAGGTATATATTGTATTACCAGTTTACACTTTATTTAGTTTTAGCATTTCAAGCTGCTTAGGTGACAATTTGTTGTATAGCGCTCGTGCATCTAGCGGTTCCCACCAAATTTCCACAACATCTCACGGCTAGCAATTGCATTTCTTAGACGGAAAAGCGTTCGCAGATTTGTGTCCGCTGTGCTTGTTCACCCAGTGGAAAAACGTGCTTCCTGCTCCCTAGTTTTACGCTGTACGGTAAACGTTTCAGTTTATTTTATTTACGTAGTACCGTATATCAATTTCGCTAACTCTTCTACTGCCTTCAAGTGGACTATATTTTCTACTAGCAATAGCAGTCAGCGAAGCGTCGCATGTGCGCTTGTGCAGCGCTTGTGTGGAGCGACCTGGACTAGGATCTTGATACAGTTACAAATTCTAACAAAGTAAAGAAAGGAAAGGCACATTTCTGCCATCCACAAAACGTGTCGTGGCTTAGTTTCAAATGAGCGAAGGAATTGCGACAACTCTTCGGCTGCCGGCGGACTAAATTCTGGGCCGACTGACTCTGTAGGAAGGCCGGCGAGCCGTGCAGTAGCGCAGTCAAGCCAAGTCATTCTCCTCCTGACATCACCCGAAAACACAACAAAAGATGGGCGATGATTCAGGGGGGAGGACAGCTATTTTAGAATTAATTTTTCCGACTAAATAAATTCGCGTAAATGCCCTCAGAGTGGTCGAAACATGGCCTATGGACCTAACGGACTACACTGTGCCCTAGTACCCGCACTGTTTACAAAATCACTTGAGTGTTCCTTTTAACCCTGCTTCAACAGCACTTTTTATTTGTGTTCCTGGAACGTGGTTGCGAAGTAAACGAGGTTCAGTTCAATTGAATTGTTTTGTTTGATTGCATACACTTACAGCGCTAACCGCTAGTTAACACAATGAGAACCATATTTGATGTGTTCTGTTTATTGAGTCACTGCTGGCGTCCTGTAGAGGCAAAATTTCTTTTTTTCTATATTTGTTGCGTTGTCCGAGTAACATAGAATCATTTCTGGCTATAATAGAGCTCATCGTTCTCCCCAAAAGACACTTCATTGAAACCGAACAATTAGAGCTCCCGCCCACAGAATGCTGACACAGAATGCTGACACTGACACCATTCTTTTTTGTTTCTTCTACACCATGTTTGATACTTAAAACCTACTTAAATAAAGATGGGCCTAGTGAATTCGCTACGGTCTTAAACTAATAGTGCGTGGTGTAGATATGCAGTAATGCCTACTTGAGTAATTTTAGTAATACAATCTGCAAAAGTAACTGAGATAGTTTACGATTAATTTTGCGAAAGAGGTTACAATGTGCATTAGCTAATATAGAAAAGCACTTTGACGCCCATACGCTAAATGCGCGTTTCACCAGGGGATTTGCCGAGCGTGGCGCAGTCAGAAAGAATCATGACGGCGCCTATGTGAAGACACAAATCGCACCACGACACGCGCTTCTATATGTCTGTGCGTTGCAACTACAATGTACTGCACAGGGTCTAGCTCAGCGGCAGCTAAAACTGTATCACTAACGAGAACGCTCCCAAGAAAATGCAAGGGGAGACAAAAACTGCCGCATGGTCAGCGAAGAAGCACACTGCGCTAAAATCTCCAGTATAGCCTTCACCAGCGCAAGCGTTACGACGCTAACACTATGCACTAGACACATATTTCTGAAGATGAAGATAATTTAGCTTCAGGAAATAATATCTTTCGATCATACGAACTATATCACATGAATCATCGCGTAGGTTGAAACCAAAACTAATGGTTTCGCTATTTCGTACGCGTAAGCAGCTTTAGTGTCTTTTCAATTGTTTCTATTTCTTCGATTTAATGGCCAGCCTTTGGGATTTTGCCGTGACGCCCGTCTCCTGTGGTTTAATTTGTCCATTCCCATTGTCAGCTTTGCCTAACCGCTGCTATACCATGCTGGCGCAAAGACTGAGATAAGTTTGGACCGTTTCTGACGAAAGCGCAAGAAACCCAGAAAACGCTTCCGGAAATTTGGCTAATGCCCAATAAAGCTGAGCATAAGCCCTCGGCAGCCATATTGCTCGAGAGAGAGAGAGGAGAGAGAGAGAGAGAGAGAGAGAGAGAGAGGAGAGAGAGGGGAGAGGAGAGAGAGAGAGAAGTTCTTTATAAAATAAGGAAATGCAGAGAGGTTTCAGAGAGCATGGGGATGTATATGCCAGTAATGTCGGGCTGCGCGGCCTGAGCTGCTTTCTGTCCACGTTCCCTGCGGGGACGTCGAGTTGAAGGGAAGTCTGCGTCCGGTGAGCGGACATCAGGTGCGGCATGATTAATTGTGGTTGTCGGATCGTCCCGTGTGGCCTGCGCCTAGGACTTGCTTGTGGGAGCTTCGCCCTGAAGCGGAGGGTTATTTGAAGGCACAATCACAGGTGGAAACACAACTTCTGAGTTTGCTGGTGGGTCGCGACGGGAAGGAGCTTTCCCTTGTACTTGCTCGACACTGCGTGAAAGAGTAGCTGCCTTTTTCTTCGGGCAAGCTCCTTACGACGCGGGATGCGGGCCGCCACAGTTTTCGAATCGTGGTTGATTGCGCTAGGTGCAGTCCTTGTGTGGGTGGTCCCTAGTGCATATTTTGCAGCGAAGTTTTCCTCTGCAGTTCCTGGCGATGTGGCCGTGTTTCTGGCAGTTGAAGCACTGTGTAGCAGATCCAGCGTACTCTTCGACGGGGAAGCTGTTGAAGCCAAGAAACGCCCGAGCTGGCAGAGGTGAACGCGGCTTGAACTCCAAGATGACTAAGCGTAGGCGGGTGTCAGCAATTATTTAATTTCCATCTCGTATGTAGGTGACTTGCCGACGGGCAGAGATAACACCTTGGTCGCTCACTTCCCTATTGCCTCTTCAGTGTACTGAAAGGGGACACCTTGGATTTTACCCTACGTTGCCATGTACAATCGTGGCACGCGCGCCTCAACTGGTACACCAGCAAGGGTGGAGACATGTAGAAGTCGGTTCGCTGCAGCCAGTGACGACACGGTCACAATAGCCTACCATCCTTGGTCAGGCGATGTGT
Organism: Haemaphysalis longicornis; assembly: GCA_013339765.2. Classification (NCBI taxonomy): domain Eukaryota; kingdom Metazoa; phylum Arthropoda; class Arachnida; order Ixodida; family Ixodidae; genus Haemaphysalis; species Haemaphysalis longicornis. Next base: position 164,579,592 of record CM023450.1, on the reverse strand, counting down.
TAAAACTTTTTCTTGTGCCGTCGCCACGACTTTGACGCCAATACGTTGGGGTTGGCTTTCCACAAACTATCAACTTCAGCTGGTTCAAAGACAACAGAAATCCCGGCGGCTCGCTTTTTCTTGTAAGTGACAGGGTTAAGTCGCCTTGGTTTACTTCTATGTCAGTAGCGTCAGAGCAAACGTTCCGATCTGTGGTCTCTTGGTCAGTAGCACGATTTTTAGGAGCTGATGGGCTTTCCAGGTTATCATCGGGAGTGGATTCATGCGAAACTGCAGGAGTACCTTGGTGGGGTCCGCTTGGAGCGGCCAGGCCCTGGCTGGTTTCATCCAATATGGCAGCATGAAGCGCAGGCGATGACGGCACATTGCTGAGCTGCAGGGTCCGCACGCAGCTTCGCTGAAGCCGTTTGACACGGGGCGTCCGCCCTTGTGAAGTCGCTGGGTCTTGTAAGGAGGCAGCGCGAAGGATTTCAGTCACAGCAAAGAGGTATAAGTACAAACGCAGAAAAACTCCAGAGCAACAAGAACAACCAGCTGGTTGAGCCGATCTTCGTCTTCCTCGCGCTCATATTGCTCGAACCACACACTTTTTGCCCTGTCTCGTGGTCATATGCAATAAGGTCCAAATAAATTATTTGATTTCCTTTAATGTCTTCGGTCGTTATTACTACATACATTGTCACTGCAAATTTTTCCACCTTAATTTAAGTGGCGATGTGTTTCATCCAGTCTGTCGAAAAAAAAAGTTTGGGTTCGTTGCACAAGTTTCGAATCGGTTCGGGGAACTTGCTCGCCAAGTTGAATTACAAGGGAAGTTAAAAAAAGGTGTTTCCTTCTTTAAAACAATTGTACTAACAATTTACGCTGAAACAAAACTTGAAAATACAGCATTTTGCAAATAACTCCACCATGCAATTCCAAAGACAAGTGAAAAGAATGCGACCGGATAACTGGGAAAACCGACGAAGTAGTGACGATTCATTAGGCCCTTTCTCGCCTAGGAAACTTGTTTCAGGTGTATTCACGAGAGATGAGCAGGTGTGTCCGGTCGACATGTCCAGGTTGGACGAAAATTACACAAACAGGGAATTCGAGATTTAGTAGTATTTGTCTTCATTTTCTATTCTTCGTGTCCATTTTATTTTACGGAGCAAAAGTGGTTGAGTTTAAAACAGCACTACACAGAAGATAGGTCGCGCGTTTTGCCGTAGTTAAAAAATCAATATAATACCGGACAGCATAGATATTTTTTTTTACTTTGACTAATTGATACCAAGGCTGTTTTTTATCCCATCACTCAAATACATGTTCTACTATTTTTGTACTTCTGTAGCTACAAAGCACGAAATATGATCATATAGCTGTACTACAGGGATATAGTTAAGTGGTTAGTTGCAAACTAATGGCGTGGCATACGTGAAATGGCCGGAACAAACTTTTGCGCTTTACTAGTTGTAAGCACCTATTACCTCATGCATTATACGCTGTGACGAGAGGTTCGTTTATGCGAAAGGTCGGACAAAAATAAAGGACGTCTAGAGAAATCCACCACTACGTTTTGTGCTTATTCAAGGGGGGAATTAAGGTGCAAAACTAGCGCAAACTATACGAGTATGAACTCAGCGCAGAATATTTTAAAACCCACGTGGCTGGCCGTTTCTTCTGTCTTGATTAATGCCGTCTCGTTTTAAGCTATGAATGCTCTCTCGTATGATGCTTCAAAGCTATGCTGTGCTATGGGGTGCGTGTATATTTCAGAGAGGCAGAAAATGTTTTTGACCGCCTGGGAAAGTTAATTAACGTCGCAATATCGACACAAAGGTGTATCGCTTTAGTTTTTTGTATCAGTCCGTAAAACTGCCGCCTCGGGAAGTGATCGAACATAGAGCCCTTTCAGCTGCTTATCTACTGAACCATTCAAGCTGATAAAACTTGTAACAGATGCACACTTTTCATTGTGTGGTATTTAGAGAAAAAGTATCAAAAGCAAGTAGGAAGTACGCTTAGACTGGCAGGCTCTTCTCTTGCGCAGTGCAGCAATCTTTCCGGCTGATTGCTCCTAGGCAGTCGCAGCGTGAAAAGAACGGAAACATGGATGTTTTATCACGACTCGATAATGACACGAGTGTATTTTCCTTCGTTCAGCCTTGCAACCAGCAGCAACATACCTTTGCGAAATTGGTGCGCATCTCATTCCCCATGTTGCGGCCATTAATAGAGCATTGATAGTGTTGTCATTGCGTTGAAAGGGACTGCCTGAGAGAGGATACGAGGTTATCATGCGTGCAAGAGAAAAGTCTGAATAGCATAGACTACGCATTATCGCTGACGGGTGGTCGAACCGTTTCGCCGTGAGCGGGTAACCTTTATCTAAATTTTAGTTTCAATTCCGCATCGGGTTGAGTGGGCTCGAAAAATATCGGTTCGGGTTTGGGTTCGGATCCTGCAGAAATACTGGTTGAGTGTCGGTCCAGTACCGTGCTTATTCTGCGTAGTTTGTGCCGAGAAGCTGGTTTTGAACCTCGTAGCATTAATTATATTATTAGGGAAGATAGACGCGGAAACTGAAAGCAGTGACAGCCATCTATGTTGAGGACGTGTTATGAAACCTATAGATGCATATTTTTAAATAATTTCTGGATTTCTCTTTCGTCATTCTGTTATTATTTCGACATACTTTCTCGCGCACTGCGCGGCAAAAGTGCACTACTGTATTTCTTTGCGTTTGTCATCGCTAATAACGGCCACATCAATTCGTAGGATTCATAGCTTCTTTGTTTCCCCCACTGCTTCAACTTACGTGGCAGGCAGTAAAGTATTGTGATGATGTAAAAAAGGACAAGGTGCCTCTGCGGGTATGCAAACGGGTTGACGTGAATTTCTGATACCATTCCCGTTGGTACTAGTACATATGACAAAAGAATTGGGGCAGCTTCGCACTAGTTGCGCGAAGACTGTCAACCAGCGTAGCTGGGTGACTCTCCTAGCCTATTCTTGGTTCGGCTGAGTTTATGAATGCTTGAAGACTCGGCCAAGTTTTCCTTCTGCTTAAGCTTGAAGACTTGGTCAGGTCTTCTCCGTGTTGTCGTCGTAAACATCCAACAGAGCAAAGAACACTCCGTCATTAAAGTCTGTATAATGTACACAAACCTGTAAATCTGGACCATTTGCAATGTCATGACCTGTCGCCGCCGCTGTACTGGCACGATATTCGGGATTAGACCGAAGTCGTCGCAGCAGTTGCCATGTAGCGCCGCGATGGACTTCGCATCGCGGTTCCTCTTGTTTGGGAGTGATTCTGTTCTTTTGTCGTACCATCTCTCTCTTCGTCGGAGGCACGCTGCTGCACCTCACGTAGATTTACGAACTTGACGGTGAAAGTTCTGCATGTCTGGCAGGCCGGATCGTTTTGTCCGTATGCTTTTACGTCTCTCCCAGCGTGGAATGCGTCAGTACGCACTCACCCCGGCGGCAACCAGCTTCGCGAACCCGGCGTCTGAAGCTTAAGCGTTTTTGTGTTTCTCGCTAGAGGGGCAAACGCACGTGACTCTCCAGTAGAAGAGAAGAGTAAGCGAGACACCACGCCATGAATGCTGGGCAGAGTCCTGTCAAAGGTGCAGCGGTGCCGGCCTGCGCGATTTTCTCATCGCTCGGCGAGATTTCCCTGCGCACGTTCGCCAGCCCAACGCCAGCTCAATCAGCATCGCTGTTACAATAAAACCTTCTTGTGACTTTTATAGCCACTTTGTTTGAGGTTAGGATACCGTGGATTCTCGGTTTTGGTAAGAAATCTGGGTGAGGAAAAATTCAGCTCGCCATTTGAAGCAAAAACGCCAATCCTTCAACACAGCGAGGAGCTTGTGTGAGCACGTTTGTTTGTTTCTAGATATCTTCGGTTCTTTCTTGACGGGGTAGTTGGTTCATGTTTCGTGATACCGTTCTTCATTTTGAATTTTACTCCTGATTTCCACCCTGGCCACCCTCCTGACCTGCAACGCTGGGTGCATGGACCATGTTACCGACAACTCCTGAACTTTATACACAAAACTAATCTGTTCATGTTTCTGTAAGCGCTTACATCTATTATGCCGCAGGGCAAACTTTCGAATAAAAAAAAAACTCCTGTTTTGTCGTCGGGATAGAATGGTCGCCTGTAGTCCGGACTCTCGCATGCAGAATGTTGAAGTGTGAGGGAAGCGTAAAGACTTTCCTCTTAAGGGTTGTAGGCTCGAATTATTTCCAATAATCGGATAGCCCCGGTTCAAGACAATTTATGGAGCTTGATGTATATCAAAGACCATCCAGTCGAAGCACAACTTCCCTGAAGAGTTCGTACTTTACTTTGAAATCTTGCGGCGACTAAGCTTCACTGGTTATTTGCTTTCTCTCAGGGGAAAGGCTTATAATGTTTTGTTTTGATTTTCTGTGCCTTGTGCGTCGTTGTGCGTTGAGTTCGTTGCAGCGCTGGGCGTCGGGAGTATGGACAATTTTCGGGTATCTTAGTGCGCGTTTCGAAGAAAATGTTTTGCCGGCCGAACTGCTCCTAAAGCCGATGGAGGAAGCATTTGTGCCCAGGGCACCAACTGGCAGATGAGCCTACACCGCAAGACACTGTTGTAACTCCCTCGTCAAGGACGTCGTCTTGTTTGACACGCATTCGAAAGTTGTTGCCAGCCACGTTTATGTTCTCTGTGACTGCACCATATTCCTCTGCCCTTGTGTGAGCTGGTATCCAAGATAGGTAGAGAACAAGTTATGTCGCTATGGTGCTACGAAACGAAATGATTGTAAATAGACTATACGGCGTAGGGCTTCGCGACCACGTTTTTCTAACCAGCTTATTTTAGTGCTAAGCACTCGCTCTTCGATTAAAGATACGTGATTGCCCACATGTCATTTAGTGCAGAAGTAGCCACGAGATTTCGTGGGCCCTCCTGCGGCTTCGCCAGCAATTGAATCATTCGGTAGGTGAATAGTGGCCGACTTCATTTTCGTTCTTTCGTTTAAGCGTAAGATTCCGCACACGGAGTTTGAGTTGGCGATGTAATATAACGAAGAAGTGATGACCTCGGAAATATGGCAAAAAAATTTCTTGAGTTCTTCTCAGGTGAATTCTAGCTAGGTGGATGGCGTGTGAAATTTCTGTGTCGTTCGTGAGGAAGCCGTATCATAATGCTTTTTGCGAAATGAGAGACTGCAGTATTATCCTATTGGCAACGCTATTGTGCCCGACCACAATGGGTGGTGCCCTACGAGATTCAGTGAGGCATGGCTTGGGGCGGTAAAGACATTTTCGGTATTTTCGAAGCCTTCATAATATCGTGGCGGAAATATACGCGATGCTATGGTAAAAGTTGCGTGCTCACTGGAGTCGTGCTTCCAAATGATCAAATCTGTTTTGTTGCAGGCGTATTTGGCGTTGATGTGGTATGTTCGAGATTCGGGATGTTTCGAACTGTCGGTTTAGTTGGCGGTATCCGAAGTCGATACGCAATCTACCTCAGTGAACGACCAAGCTTTGTTTAGTTATATTTGCTGAGACCTAGCGAACGTACTAATTGCCGCATGGTGCATGCCACGCGTCATTGCATGCAAACACCTTTGGGGGTTTTGTCAAACCGAATATATGATGTTAGAAAGACGAACGCAAATAACAACCCAAGTGTGCCTCCTTCGGTAATGCCGTTTCATGAAGTATATCTGTGTACATGTGATGATGGTGTTTCCACGGATTCTTTGGGACGCATTTGATTTTGTTTATAGGTGAGCGTTATAGCGCTAGCATTCTGGCTCAGAGAGAGAGACAGCAAAATTTTGCAATATAAACAGCCGAAAAAATTACAAGCGGATCCATGAATCTTTTGCATTCTCTTCTCCTCAATCACTGATTTAGCCTAGTGTTCCCCACCAGTCCCAGAAATTTACTTCTTGTCTGATGTAGGAAATACTAGATACAGAATCTAAATCTAAAATAAAACTTTAGGTTTTTTAAAATTGCTGTCGAATTGTCCACATTTAACATGAACCGAATGATAGAGCTCTGCACAATCACTGCAGGGGTCTTCCGATCTTCCCAAATAAGTCAATGTTCCCCGTAAACACTCATCGCTCACCTAACTTTGCATTTACTAATATCTCCGACCTATCCCACTTACGATTTTTAAATACTCCCTCTGAACAAGCTGTACTGAATTCTGGAAGGACAGCTTCTTCCGTTGACGCTCATCTGGATAGTGAAGTGTTCACTCTGCTCATGAAGTAACATGCTTCCAGGCTGTGTCCTAAATGTAAGTCCTCTGTTCTCTGGTCTCTCATTGATACCGTTACTGCAGAGTAGTACGATTATGACATACTTTTTTCCTAGCATGCTAATGCTGTTTAAATGCTCTACGATACATTCTAAAATTTGATATTGCCTTCTTGTGACAAGAATCTGATTTATTCTACATCTTCCTTTCCTCAAAAATCTTGTCCAAAACCAAATTTGGGGCGTCGCTGATGTGGTACACTTTTACCTTGGTAAATAAGGTATATGCAGTACGCAGTTCGCTTATGGGTCTCCAACAGCTACGCTAGTTGACAGAGTTCTACTGGTGAATTAAATCTTCGTTGATGTTTTTAGGCTACTGGTACAATAACGTCTTGACATATTGCGAAATACTATTTCAACACTAAGTAGTGCGATGGTTTTTCCACTTATTATTGGATCCGTGGTTTTATTGCCGT